>JACXGI010013651.1:0-14126 GCA_016801175.1 Esox masquinongy | reverse complement strand
ATTACCCAAAACCCCTGAGAGCCCTGCACATCCTTATTCTGCCGTGTTGCACTGCTGCCCATGGCTCAGTTAGTGACTCACGCCCGTCCTCTACACTGTCCCTCCCTATCCCTTCCTCACAGCCCATTCGGCTGGGTCATTGGGGGGGTCCTCTCCTCTTGCTCAGGGTAACGGTCCCCCCCCAGCACCCTTCGAGGAGAATTTGGCCACTCTGTGGGACACCGACAGACACTGCAGGCTCAGAGACAGGGTATCACAGAGGGCAGAGAGCACCAAGGGATAGAGGACATGCGGCGTCCACTGCCAAAGGTGGGACAAGATGTGCTGTCTGCAGCACTCGGCACCATCCTGCCTTGTGCCAAACACAGAAATGATAGCAGCAGAAAATCTGAGCAGACCAGCCAGATCTCAGTTAGATCTCAGTTCTGCATTAGATTTGGTTTCTGCCTCAGACCTGGCTTTCACATACATTTAATGTATTCAGATACATTTATTTGAAAGCCTGTAGTTTAATATTGCAAATTAATTGGAAATACAATTTGAAAGTATTTGAAAAATGTAAACGCATTGACTGAGATTTTATATGCTCCAATGCATTTAAATGAGGTATTTTTAAAATATGATTTGAAAAAAGTGTTACAAAAATCCTGTTACCTATAATTTGGTCATCTATTGACAAATAACCAAATTCTAACATGTTTTGGTCTGTGTATTTAAAAATACTCAAATATACAAAATACTGAAATACACATGTATTTGTACCCAGGAAAGTTTCTTCCCATTTAGAAGAAACTATGGGGCATTAACAAAAGTGTTTATTGATTGTGATAATTGCTTGAATGAATGTGTGAATGGTACAGTGTCAGAGATTGAGTTTGTTTTTGGGATAGTGATGTAGATCACAATATTGGCTATTTAGTGTGTTGGAACAAAAGAGTTTCTGAAGCTTCTCCGTAAGTTTGAATGCGCATGTGTTTATTCTGCTCTCCTCGAAGATAACAGACTCAACCTTAAAGCTGAAAGAATGTCTGCAAGATTTTACATTGAAGACACTTTTACTGATAGCAACGTACAGTTGTAAGTGTATACATTTTCATACTTTTTACATTCTGGCTCCATGTGGCAATTAAACCCACTCTGGTGTTGCAAGAGCTATGCTTTACCAACTACACAGGCCCACTATCAGCATAAAGATCACACAATAGTCAAAGCACTCTGCATATAATAGCATAGTAGTCCATAATGTTATAAGCCCCCAAGGTTTACCAGTGAAAAATCCATTAAGCAACATTCTGCATAGTGAACATTTGAAATCAATCAGATTAATTGAGATATGCAGTTACATCTTTTACAGTTATTCAGTGGTATTTTATGTCATGTATAGTGAACACATTTTAGAGCTCAATGTTAATGCCATGCATGGAAAAATTAGGTGGTGTCTTTGTCTTACAATAGTTTAATAATATCCTATTATATTCTGTTCTGAAGAGTGCTGTACAGTAACCATTTGGTGAACTTTCAGACAGTTTTTCAGCTTTGATCCTAAGACAGTCAAATTACTAGGCATGCATTTTAAAATTTCCTTGCAAAATATTCAAGTTCGTAGTGGAAATGTATGTCATGAAATGGCTGACAATTGTTCAACTCTATCATTTATTTCCACGCATCTGCGAGCCATACACTTTGTTAGAATCCTCTTAGAATTCTATTACATACTATGTCAGTGCTTGACAATTTCCATTATAGGCTGATAGCTGGGAATCAGATGAAGGAGTCACTGGCTAAGTACATTATGAGACAAATGGGATGCAAAAAGATAGACATTCAGACAGCAGCACCAAGATCAGGCTGGGGCTAGGCTAAGACACGGGTTGCTGACTAACCTGTCATAATCCTGACAGATCTCCCCCACCGCTATCAAAGCCTTCAGATACTCATTGGGCTGGTATGGGTTGATGTAGTGCAGGGAGCAGCTGTTCCGAGGGTCCCCATTGGACGCTGTGAAGTCAATGGCTACCTAGTGCAATTACAAATGTACAGAATACTGTAAAGAATGCAAGGTAAAACTGAACACCATACTAGGCTAGGGCCTCATTATCAATGTTTTGTTGCAGCATAATGAACAGAATACCTTCTGGGAATGTAAGGAGGTGAAAGGACTTCATTAAGTCAGCTGTGTTGAAAATATAAGTACAGACAAAACCGGAGACCTTCCCAACAAGGGAAATGTTCTAACAAATAAGCATGTGGTAAAATCATTACTACATTATCAACCAACTTCTATAGTGTTCTATGTCAGTTTAAAGTAATACCATATAAGTGTAAAGTAATATCAAATGTTGACTATGCACACAAATAAATCAGAACAAACCATGACACAGTGCGATCTCCTAACATCACAGTTCCCCTTAACTAACAGGGTATTTTATCCAAAACAAATGCAAATGTTTTCAAGGGTAAAATGTCACCAGTCTAAAAATGCAGAATGCAATGTAAGCTATCACTCTTTGAAAATATAATAGTTCAAACAGTATCAAAACGGTCCTCGATGACACCAGTCTAAATTACACTAGCATGTTGAAACATTCTGAAGTCAAGTAGTCATTAATATGAACAGAACTGTCAGACAGTCAATCGATCATACATCATTTGAAGGTTACCATAGCACTGCACCTTGCTGCTAAGTGATAATGACACATGACACTGGCTCCTCAACTTACTGTAAAGTGAATTTGGCATCCTCCCATGATGTAGTCCAGAAAGGAATACACTCTGTGAAGCTGCAGAACAGAGAGAATGTTGTGTTTTAATTAAACCCCAGATGTTGGGAATCAGACTTGGTGGGACACCCTGTAATGTTTTTAGATGAATCTTGTCAAAGAAATTGTATTGCAGTTTTAACTATTGCGTGTACCAACTATTGGGTGTACCAATTTGGTTTTGCAAAAAAGGTTGCAAAACCACAAGAAATTTCACTTTAAACTATTAAGTAACAACAATTAATTAGCAATTACAGTTTAGAAAACAGGTACTATGTAGTAAGCATGACAATTAAGACTAAGGATGTTTTAATTTAATCTGAGCGTAGCAGGTAGCTGTGATGTGTATTCCATTTAGAGATCCCACTCCCATTGGTGTTGGCAGGAGATTTGAATTGACAACTGGCAGCAATCGAATGAGCTGGGCTGCAGTAAACATAAGGATCCAAATTAAATAATTCCAATAAAATAGGCTGCCTTAATAAATGGCCTGAGAGAAAACAAAACCAATACATCAATTTAAAACCATTTACTTTTCAAAAGACCTGTGATCTAAAATCACAGTAAAAGCAATGATAGCTGCCCACAGATGTAATAACTTACACAGGTGGGTAATGTGGGTGGAGATTAATCTGAGGATGAACACATTTCTAAAATGAGCAGTTGGTAACTATTCCATGTTGTGCGGGATTTGAATAGAGGACAGGGATGGCTATGATTCTCTGTTGCTGAACAGGAGCTGTAACCACTCTAACCTTAAGTTCACTGAGGATGACCACCCCAGAGTTTTTGTAGTTCTTCTTCCTTAGTTTGTACTTTGGATTCATGCAATCCCATGTGACCTTCAGAACATAAAGAAATATAGTTATGACTTCCAGAAGATAGAAGAGCACTGTAACTTTTCTTTCATCCATTTATGTCTTTGTCAGGGTTAAATCTGACACGAGAAACAGTCATGTGACTTGACAGCACCCGCTTTCCTTTTGACTAACCTTGCTTCCACTACCAATTTTTTGCATTTCTCTGAAAGTGGCATAGAACTCTCCGATGAAGTCATGTTTTCCCCTGGAGTCATAGTCCCAGACTAGGCACTGTGATACACAGAAAGAACCCTAAAATAGTTGCTGTTCATTCACCATTAACACAATAAAATGAATAATTACTGAATCAATACCATAACAGCAATTCAAAACCATCCCAACATCCCTTCCTTTGTTTCCTACCTTGAGCTTTCTGTCCTCGTCACAGCTGCACAAAGAGATGAGAGACACTTTAAAAGGCTCCCACACAGGGTTCAGGTTGTTTTTGATCACCTGCAACAGCAAGAGTACATGATGAGACATGAATAACTTTCTCTGCAAATGTAGGGGTAGATATAGATGGCAGGAATTAACATACAGTATATTTTACCTCAGTTCTGTGAACGAGCTGCTCAGTCCCATCATCGTTGATTCGATATATTTCCAAAAACGGGTCTGACTTACTGAAGAGATCCTGCCAAATAGACAAACTAGTCAGACATATTTCAATAATCCTGGTTGAGCCTTTGATGTTATCTCAAACCATCAAATCAACAATCAGGTCCCTAAAATCACCCACACAAAGGGAAATATAATGTCCTGTAAATTCTGGTGCTAAATTTGACCCAGCCTGTGCCCTGCCAGCACGAGTGGTGCTTTGTTCACCTCTCTGAGAAATCAAATCAAGAAAAAAGATGTGAAACAGTCATTTAACATTGAGTCTGAAGTCAAGGCTGAGAGCAGCTACAGCGTGTCTGGGTCAACTGGTTCTTCAGGGCTCGACAGAGAGTATTTCTGCACATTGTCTAGTGTATGCGTGCTCGAGAAAGTTCATGTTTTAGAAAGGTAAAGAGAGAGAGTGACAGGGGGGCACTAAACAAAATATATAATGCTCCATTTTTTCCTGCATTAGCCTGATCTCTACAGGGACAGCCAGGGATGAAAAGAGGGAGATAGCCCTGTATCTTGTTGTCACGGCAACCCCTGAGCAGTGGCGTCACTGTGGACTGACGTGCATTACAAGTGCATTCGTCTGTCAACATTGAGTCTCTGTCGCGGTAACAGCTCTCACCACTTATACAATCAGCACCCGTAATTTGGTTACCTACCATTGACCAGCATGTGCAGTAATACTGAATTCTATTATGATTTAAGTTCTATGATGTCCTCGAAAACAGTTAGTCCAGTACCTTGCGTTTCAGGCAGCACGACAGTATTAGAAATGAAATGAAATTAGATGTCATTGCTTGAGCCATGATGGGCATACTGTGGGTTTCACAGCTACGTATTATTATTTCTTCACCTGCATTAAAAACAAAAGGATAAACATCTCATTCAAGATGTTTTAATGGAAACCTTTGAAAAGGTGCTCTTTGACTGAGCCATCAACCATTGTGCTGGTAAATCAACTGCAATATTCAAGTGCTTCATCACAGCTGATCTTCTTTGTGAAGTCTACAGTATTAATAGCATGTATGGTGTAGATAATGAGAATAGTCTTTATTAGAGTCATATTTCTCAGTGTAATGAGATCCTCAAAGTCATTAGAATGGACAGATTCCATGAAAAGATAGTAGCCAGGCAATTAATCTGCCTAAACATGTGGCCATGCCCCAGTTCTTGCCTTCTCTCTTCCTCCTTCGCCCAATCTCCCACTTCAAATCATCTGCTTTCTGTCTCTCTTTTCATACAACCTAACTTTAGTTGATGGAGTTAAAGTTGTTTGCTGACAAGTTCAGGCATCCCAAAGATGATAATGAAGACAATGTTTTAAACAACATAATAACACCATTGATTTTTTTTTCTGGCTTCATATTACACTGATGATAAGATGATGAATATTGTATAGGTCAAAAATCACAAACATTGCAATTTAAATAGTTTTTTCCACAGGAAAAGGTTACATTGAACTTGCTAGGCATGTATTTCAGTCTCTTGGTGATTCTGTGTACCTCTCTTATGTGGGTAGGAAGGTCAACCCTAATAACCGGGTTTGTAATCCACATGAGCCTAATAAATATACAGAATAAGTTTATCCATATTCTAGATAAAAATATTTTGAAACTCTAAAGGAAATCAAATATGACTATAATAATGTCAAACTATTTCATAGCTATCCAATTCCAAGACAAGTTTATCCCATCCACCTTCCACCTCCAGTCTTCCTAAAATCAAACGATCACTTTGTTCATTATATGTCTTCTCTGAACCATGAATATTCCATTATTGCCTCTTTGGAAACATGATTAACTGAATCAAAATCAAGTATTTCTAATGTCTCCTTATGATGCTGTTCACCACTGTATTTCTAATGTCTCCTCATGATGCTGTTCACCACTGTATTTCTAATATCTCCTCATGATGCTGTTCACCACTGTAGGGCAAGAGGTGTGTCCTTTAGTGTCATCTGAAAACACTGAATCAGTTCATAGAAACTTTTTTTTGGTGGCAATTGGTTGTGGTTCATTGCCACCCAATACTGGTATTGGTAATTTCCTATTGTTTGACTATAACATTAATTTAATTAAAAAGTGAGACCCACTTACTAACATCTGAGTTTTTTTGTACCTTATACTCAGAGTTGGGGTGTAACGGATTACAAAAAAAACAGTAACTGTAATCTGTTATGTTACCAACAAAAATATTGTAATCGGATTACAGATACTTTTTAAAAAATGGATGATTACTTCTTGGATTACTTCAATTGAAAAAGTATAGGAGCGTGAAATAATTATGACACATTGCATGTTTAATTTTTTATTTAATGTTTTAAAAACATTGTTATTTGAACCCAAATAACAATTGCGCGCCTCAGTTTTTGTGTGTTTGATCATCATGCGTGCAAAGTTGTGCGAGCATATCCAGATTAGTTTTAGTTCTCCGGTTTAATTCTCTCCGGTTTTGGTTAGTTGGTTGGCTGGTAAAGAGTCTATGATAATATAAGCCGACCCACATAAAATGTGATTATTTATCTACTATCGACACATCTTTCTCAGAACAGTGATAGGCGATAGGCCTACCTGGTGTTATAGTTTCAGACAGGAATTGTTTAGAATATTAGGCAACTATTTGTTAGTTAGCTGTAACATGGCGCTGTCTTCAAGATGAAACATTATATGGAATTTCATCACGATATTTGAGCAGAGAAGGTGTGTCAGGTATCCAAAAATTTTGTATTTTAACATTTTCCGGCTGTTTGATGTGGTAAGCATAGTGTTATTATCTCTTTGAGTGAGACGTCTTGTTGCTGAAGGCCACCATAATGGGAAAGAAGCTGTTCCAGTGACCTAATTCTTCTGGCCACTGACCTGTTCACCGGCCCTTGGCCTGCCGGGGGCAAACGTTTGGAACCGTGTGTGACTGGGTCGGTAGTTGTCAGCTGTCATCTTTCTTGCACTCCTCCTTGCCCTAGATTCAGGTGTTATTTCGATGGAGGTGGCAGCCAGTGACTCTTTGGGACATACAACGAATCGTAGTTGCTACCGCTGTAGTGGGCAGACGCAAACCAGGTGATGGAAGAGATGAGGATGGACTCCACAATTGATGCATGAAGCCGGATTGACTGGGAGATTTGTAGGCTTTTCCGCTTTTCTTGGTGATAGTAGTGATATCGTCCACCCAGGTGAGATTGTGGGAGATGGTCATTAGGAATGCTTATTACTCAGACAAACTAACAGCTGAGCCCTCAATATCAAGGAAGAGTTGGGGGGCATTTTCTGAAGTCAATCACAACTGCCGTGGTATTGTCTGTGTTAGGTTCATTTGACTGCCAGCTGGTTTTCACCTTTGCCTTTGGGGTGGGCCTTTATGGTGGGCCAGAAACAATACGTTTTAATATACTTGTAAAAACTCAATTGCCTTTAATGTTATGGCTTTTTTGACATTGAAACTAGACCAAATTATATGTGACTTAATGTTGTTGGTTTACATGGAAGACCTCCTATGTTTGTGGGAATGAGAGATGTGTGACTTTTTTTTTTTAAACCTATAGTTGAATTTTGACTTCAAACTTAATGTCAAATTCAAGCTAACAGAATGTGACTTTACAAAATGTATTAGTTTCCACTCAAGGAGAAATCTACCATAACATTTTTTAGAGCCCTATTGTAAACAAATTAAATAAAAGATGGAGCAACCGTTCTAATACAGTATTAATACAGTCAAATCTATGGATTATCATGAAACAAACATCCAAACAATCAAAAATCTGTTTAGTGTTGTGATCCTGTAATGCTGTATCACTTAAGGATTGTTAGTCCAAACGGAAAAGACTGTAAAGTGCCTTATTAAGAATGGACATCTAGTTTGGCGACTACTCATTGTCTCAAATTCAAGTCAAATTACCTTCCACTCTTATTCTATGAAAAAAAATCTTTAAGTCAAATCAACACAGCAAACCTTCCCAATTATTCTAACTTTTGCAAAGCATTCTTTGTTAAAATTCAATATTCTCTATATTGCTGTCAACACCCACATTACCTATTCCTCTGAAGAGAGCACCCGATCTAGTGGGTAAGATTCATTCAAGATATTAGTTCAGTGCAACCCTTTTATTACAAATTTAGAATATGAAAACCTGCTGTAATCCTAATAGTCTCAAAGAGCAGACTAGCGCATGACTATCATCCTGAAATCTAAAATGCTTTGTATATTATTTAGTTGTGGCTAACACACTGTCATTACATGTTAACATTCAAATACATCCTTAAAGTGACTTAAGCCCAAATGTAAAGTAACTGTCCCAAATGCATACATATTAGAAGCATTTAACTATAATTGATGGGATATCAGCCTCTTCAGTTGCTGATTTTCTCGATTTCATCCAGGTCATCAGTGTCAAGTTTGTTTATCTTCTTACTGAAAGTGTCCTCAACTTGCTTGAGAATGTTCATGCTGTGTTTGCTGTCAATCATATTGACGGCAAGTCCCCTTTTGCCAAAGCGTCCTGTTCGGCCAATCCGGTGAAGGTACGTCTCGTTGTCAGCGTTTCCATCTTTGTCCATAGACAGGTCAAAGTTGATCACCACGGAAACTTGCTCAACATCAGTGCCTCGGGAGCATACGATGGTTGTCACCAGGGCTTTCGCTTTGCCTTCCCTGAAGCGTTCGATGACTGCTGCTCTCTGCTCCACAGTCATCTCCCCAAAGATGTGGGAGATGTGAGAGATGTGGGACTTCAGTTTGTTACTTGAGACAAATCATGCTGGTGATTGTGGTATACATTGTATTAGACACATGATGATTATAAAATACTTTTTGAAGGCTATACTGATTGTGAAAAACTACTTTGACCAGCTACTCTATATAGGCAGCCATGTTTGTTGTCAGTGTCATAATTCAAAGCATTCTGTGTGTAATGTAAATGTCTGTCAAACCAAAGATGTTGTATACCAAATTAATAGAGTAAGAACAGTAATTAAATAAAGCAGACCTAGCTTGATGTCGTGATGTAGATCAACCCTAAGACAGAACTGAATTAATTGTCTGAAAAAAATTTATCCATCCTCTTTTATTTTTAGTTTATAAAATAAACATTGCTACTTTTTGCTCAGCTGTTACAGGATTTATTTTTAAAACAATATTTCTTTGCTCTAAAGTGCTCACCAGCATTGTGTTAAGTTGTAAACAACTCTAGTTATTGATTATTTTTTATTAGACAATAATGCTATTTAAACTCATCTGTTGCATCATACTGTATATGGACATCCTATTCAGACAACAATGCTATTTAAACTAATCTGTTTAATCATACTGTATATAGACATTACTACTCTTCTTAGCACTGGCTGCTATAGTACACTACACAGACCATTCAGCAATGATCACACGGGATCATACAAGTCAAAAGGTGAAGTCTGCCCTAATTCATGATAAAAAAAATGCTGGAAATGAATATGTCATTTAGTTCCCCAATGGCCCGGTTGGTGCATTTCTGCACCGTATGTTATAGAGATGAGATGAAGCGTCATGGTCTGATTTCCTCAGAGGATGTGGATGTGGTTGTGGGTACACAACTGTGTCATGTTTTTTGGACATATGGACACATTTGTGTCCTACAGGGTACTTTATATTGACATTTCTGACCACTTTCCAATATTTCACTTCTCTTAGCAGGCTGAAAGCAAAAAGGTGGGAATGGATAAGAGTATTAGCTATAAAATATTTAACAAACGTTAATTTAAGATGTTGATTGATAATAGTTTGTCGGAAAAGTCTACAGTCATTGCAGTAGGGAGTGTATTAGTCTAGACTTCGCTCACATTCATCAATTCTGTTTTCATGGCTTTCCCTTACACTTTAGCTACACCTCTCATATCGCAATGTGTGGCCATCACCGTTGAGTCAATGTGACATTCTACTTGCCAAACATACCAAAAAAAAATTTGGTATCAATTAACTGTTGAATAAGAAAAAGGCTTCCTATCGCTATGATGTTGGAAGTAAGACCTATGGTTATCCATATGCTATTTCTATCATGTAAATAGAACAACTTTCTGAATGAGTCTCCTCAGTGCCAGAGTATACCTGAAAAGATGGAAATTCCTTGGATTAAGGGACATTTCCCGTACCTGACCCCCAGATGTAATGGAAGTCATTAGGTTTCAACAGGAGCTCATGAGATTTGGTGAAATCTATATCCACTTAGATTATTGAACATTTATATTTACCGAACCATTTCAAGCTGGTGTTGTTTCTAAAGACTTCAAAGTTGCAAAGGTTTTTCGTTTCTATAAATCATGGTGCCAGATAGCATCAGAATGTAATTTTCACTCTCCAAAGGATCAAGGAAGTCCAGTGGCCAGGCAGGGGAGCAGGATGGAACCAAGGCAACATTACGCTGATTTTCTCATTGATTAAACAAATCTGATCTAAATAGTTTTATATTCTCTAAGAAGCATATGTTACAAACATAGTAGATCATTTTGCTAGACATCTTAAGTCTACCCTTTGCCAAAGTTTTTAAAAATAGTGCTGTTTAGAAGAAGAGTATGGGAATGTAATTTTTGACTATGTTGTGCAAGGGTACATAAGTACAGAAATGACAAAACATCAGTATCAACGTTAAACTATTGTATTATGAATATCGGCCATCGATATTGGTCAATTATTGCCTTTTTGGTGCATCCCTAATTATTATATCACGTGGAGATGTTTGAGAATCTACAGACCAAGGTAAACTTTACCTCCACCTGCATTTTACTTTCTGTCACATTGTAAAGGTCAATTGCATTATTTGTTTTCTCTTATTCTGAGAGCAAAGAGAGGCAGGAAGAACTTCTTCCATAGTCATTGATGTCACAAAGCTATTGCAGCCTTGTGTACATTTACAAATCTATCTCTGTCGGTGCCGTTTTTGCTCAGAGAGACCCATGCTGGATTGATTTCCTCATTTTGTGTGAGGGCGAAGGAGTTGAAAAGGACATGTCGATCATGTCCTTTGGATATTGCACGGCAGCCTTTCAGAGCCATGCTATTTAAAATGCATAAATGGCAAATGAAAAATGTAATGGTAGGGGGAAAAAATTATAATCATTTTAGAGTATTTTTTAGCCTGTGGCAGAGAAAGTGAGAGGGAGAAAGAGCCGGAGAGATATGCTGAAAAAATGTGGGAGAGAAGGAAGAATGGGGGGATATTAGTTGAAAGATAAAGAGACATATTTGTGAGAGAAAGAGAGCAAGAGAGTGGGAGGAGGAGGAGGAGCGCAGAGGCGGTTGGGAACGGCTTGTTGCTGTCGTAGGAAGAACAGACAGACACCTGCAGAGCTTCAGGGCCACAGTGATGCATTTTGGGATGCTTTGTGTGGAGGGTCTGTTCACAAACAGAGAACCACACTGTAACATCCCCAACATTCACACACAGACAGAGGGCCTATTTACATTGAAGCGTTCATTGGATGACATTCATATAATATGTAGATGTACTTTTCTATTCACATTTGTGATGGAAATGCATCATGCCTGTATCAAAGCTTGGTGTGAAATTCCACAAATCCACATACAGGGCCATGACATTGGCAAAATATGATCACCAACAGAGTCAACAAAAAATCTTTGGCAATGAAAAAAAATCACAACAAGTCTGCTTTGATAACGATATATAAAAATATATATTTTAGATCTTTATGCAAGTGTGCATAAATGGCCAGTGTTTCTGATGTTTGACAATCATGAAAATTAGCAACATTTTTACTCAGTTTAACTTATGTAGTGTGCATATACCCTTAGACACACACACACACTTAAACATACAAACAAATACCTCTGACCGTCAAGGGGCCGTGTACGACCCACCATTGTCAATATAACAAATGACAAATGCTGAAATACATATTGTGTCCCTTCCTGGGAATACTATATAGAGTATATGAAATACGGATCAACATACATTTTTCATTCATAGTTTAGAACATCTACATTAACATTGTAATACGTCTTGCTATTGATTATTCTCATTCATAGATTGATCCTGAACATTTCACATTCACAGTTCCTAGAAATACACACATTCACTCATGAACTATATCAGTACTTACATTGAGAGATTAAAATCCCTTACCTTATCATCCAGTTTCTTTGCACAGAAGAACAGTTCAACATATCCATTGTTGCCAGAAATTTCCTCAGCATGTACCTGAAAACAGATGTATTACAATGATTTCAGTAAGTTGCAGTTTTGTCTAATGACAATATTTTCTTTTCGGCAGGCAAACAGCATTCAACATGCGGAGAGAACTTAGAAGCTAATCTATAGAGAAATGTCCCTGAAAATGTTGCTGAGTTACTTCTGAAGTTCAATAGAAAGCTCCCACAAACCCAGAAAACAGAGGTGGTTGTATTACTGTAATGGAGAACTACTGTCTAGGGACTGGGGCTAAAATTAGTCCACAAAACTGTTTGATTGGCCCAGAAAAGGAATACAGGGAGAAAGAAAGAAAGTAAAAGAGAAAAGGACAGAGGCACCACTATTTGTAAAGACACTAAAAGCAGGCTAATTGTGTGGTCAGGGCTTAGAGAGTCTGAGATACATTACAGCTCCATTGAAAATGCCTTACTGCTCACCTTCAGAGCCACTACATTTGAACTATACAGAAGATAAATGCCATGTGAGGATATTCGGATAAACTGTATTTTGCCTCTCACCTGCAAAATCAGTGTAATTGTACATTGGTAATGCAGTTGTTTAACCACTATTGATCGAACTGGTATTTGTATGTGTTAAAATGCATAACTGTTACAATAATGACATACTGCCTGAATATATCTGTTGACTCAAATCACCCAGAAAGTGTCTCCTGTAAAGCATGGAGTGGCAACGGTCCAGAAACAGACCGTATCGATCTTATAAAAGCTTATAAATAATACAGCACAGTAAAGCTCAAACACCTGTTCTAAGTGATGCATCAGCATCTAATTTGTCAAGCTTTCTTTTGCTGGAACAATTGAAAATATTGTAAGATGAATAATTACTGAACTAAGATATCTGTTTTAACCAAATTAATTTATGGAGGCACATAATTACGTCTTCTTTCCAAAACATTTATTTTTTAACACAAAACAGAAGCGAATTACAGGAATTAAAAAAAAAATATGTACACACGATGATATAAACAGAATATAAACAGAAAATAACAATAAAAGTTTTGAAAAAAAAGTGTCCCATTACCCACTCACCTCTGCCAATACTAAATAATGAAAAGGTATACGATTCAGACAATGGAGCCAGCACACAAAGCTCCAAACTAGATGCAAAAAGATGAACCCATTAAAGGCACAGCAGAGAATGTGACATATTATAGTGGTGAGTGTTGTAAATAGGTGAGGTGAGGTTGCTAGGCCTTATTACATGTACATACTGTAGATTGTCAGAATATTGAATTCTCTTTATATGTAGTGTGTTTGCCAAGCTAGTTTTGCTAAGGCATAGTTTGGTTTCGTGGACATCTTTCTTTGTCCACTAAAAATCAAGATGCGTTTTTTTTACCAAATATACAGTGGATATAAAATGTCTGCACACCTCTGTTAAAATGCCAGGTTCTTGTGATGTAAAAGAATGAGACAAAAATAAATCATGTCAGAACTTTTTCCACCTTTAATGTGACCTATAACATGAACAATTCAATTGAAAAACAAACTTAAATCTTTTAGGGCGAAAAATAAAAAATAAAAAACTCACAATAACCTGGTTGCATAAGTGTGCACACCCTTAAACTAATACTTTGTTGAAGCACCTTTTGATTTTATTACAGCACTCAGTCTTTTTGGGTAGGAGTCTATTAGCATGGCACATCTTGACGTGGCAATATTTGCCCACTCTTCTTTGCAAAAGTGCTCCAAATCTGTCAGATTG
>JACXGI010013650.1:0-19932 GCA_016801175.1 Esox masquinongy | reverse complement strand
TGAAGATGGGTCGTGGCTGGGTCTTCCAGCATGACAACGACCCGAAACACACAGCCAGGGCAACTAAGGAGTGGCTCCGTAAGAAGCATCTCAAGGTCCTGGAGTGGCCTAGCCAGTCTCCAGACCTGAACCCAATAGAAAATCTTTGGAGGGAGAGGGCTGAAAGTCCGTATTGCCCAGCGACAGCCCCGAATCCTGAAGGATCTGGAGAAGGTCTGTATGGAGGAGTGGGCCAAAATCCCTGCTGCAGTGTGTGCAAACCTGGTCAAGAACTACAGGAAACGTATGATCTCTGTAACTGCAAACAAAGCTATCTGTACCAAATATTAAGTTCTGCTTTTCTGATGTATCAAATACTTATGTCATGCAATAAAATGCAAATTAATTATTTAAAAATCATACAATGTGATTTTCTGGATTTTTGTTTTAGATTCCGTCTCTCACAGTTGAAGTGTACCTATGATAAAAATTACAGACCTTTACATGCTTTGTAAGTAGGAAAACCTGCAAAATCAGCAGTGTTTTAAATACTTGTTCTCCCCACTGTACGTAATAGGAGGCCTAAAATAAAACAGTTCTGGTGGATATTAGGATTTGTTCTATAAGGATAGACAAAAACCTCGCTGGCTACAAGCTTGAGTAGCTATGTTATGGGAAGTCTAAAATGAAACTGTTTACTGTTATATTGTGACTATTTCTGGTGGATTTTCGAATTATGTCTCAGGATTTGTTCAGGATAGACAAACACTTCGCTGGCTACACGATTCTCTCGTCTTTTCACTTGACAAAAAAGTCAGTTTTCGTCATCTATATTGATACAGTAGTTATTGTATCAATGTCATTCATGAATGGCTAATAAGCTGTTAAAACGGCCAGTGGCAAAAGCCATAAAGTTCATAGATGCTAGTTGTGGTTGAGGTAAACTTAATAAGAAACATTACTCAGTTTAACACAATGCTTAATGGCGTCTAGCGACATATTCATACTTAGCGTGATGTTAATGAGTGACAAAATTATATAATGTCAAGTGGCTATACTGACACCTGGCAAATGTGCAGCTTGGTGGTGTAGTGGTTAACGACACTGCCTTTCACCTGGGTGACCTGGGTTTTATTCTCTAGAGGGCAGCCATGATCAACCCTCTCTATTGCGGGCCGGCTGAACTAGGCTTGCCTGGTTTCTTGTTTCTCTTGATCTTTCTACAAACAATACCCCTTGATGACAAAGCAAGAAATCGTTTACAGAATTGTTTGGTAAATGGAATAAATAAGACCAGCATAAGAATTTCACGGCGGCCAATTCGCTTTGGCCGTAATGCCCCGAAAATCATTGTACGCCCTACGGCCACCATGGCCTTTGTGCCCATACCACTGTGAAAATTCGCGGTCAGCAGTCTGTTTGAAAATTTGTTTGTAGTTCTCAATTGAGAGCAACCACAAGAACGAACTACATGCAGGTAAGCAAGCTGTTAACTGACTCCTCCTTAAGTAGTTATAGTCCCCAAAATCTCAGTTGTCCTGAGAATGTCCTGAACCTCGCTGACCAGGTGTCAATGGAGACACTTGCATTTTTTGATCCTGTATCGCTCGACACATTCACAAAATTTGTAATGAGTTCTAAACCCACAAATTTAAGTTAGACCCTATTCCAACAAAATTACTTAAGGAGCTATTTCTGGTGCTAGGTCAGCCAATGTTGAACATAATAAATTGCTCCCTTTCCTCCGGATGTGCACCAAACTCACTAAAAATAGCGAAAATGAAGCCTCCTCTAAAACAATCTAATCTGGATTCAGACTTATTAAACAATTATAGGCTAATATCGAACCTCCTGTTCCTCTCAAAAATCGTATAAAAATGTGTTTCCCAACAACTGAATGCCTTCCTGAAGACAAATAAGTTTATGAAATGCTCCAGTCCGGTTTTAGACCCCATCATAGTACTGAGACTGCACTCGTGAAGGTAACAAATGACCTTCTAATGGCCTCAGACAAAGGTTCCGCATCCGTCCTGTTGCTTATTGATCTTAGTGCTGCTTTTGACACTATTGATCACTCCCTTCTCTTAGAGAGACTGGAAACCCATATTGGGCTATGTGGACATGTTCTAGCCTGGTTTAAATCTTATTTATCTGAAAGATATCAGTTCGTATGTGTGGATGACATGTCCTCTGACAAATCAAAGGTATGTTTTGGTGTTCCTCAAGGCTCGGATCTGGGCCCATTATTGTTCTTATTGGAGATTTTGCATATATACTCATGCAATTAATGAATGTATCAATATGTTAATCACACTCATACAACTAATCAGCATGGTATTCTGTGTAATCATCATTACATAAAGTATCCTACACTGGAAGTAATCAAAGTACCATTGAATGTATTAAACTCAAGGGCCTGATGGCCCTGTTTTTTTATGGGGTTTCCAAGGCCTGCGCTACCAATATTCAACAACAATGGTTTGTTGGGAAAATTCCAGAATGATAAGAAATAATGGTGGCGGATCAAAGAAGATCCGCCCAAAGAATTAGCATAGTGGGATGGCCAGGTGGCGTCATACAAGATGGTACTGTATAAAATTGAGTGTCCGAGGTTGGAAAAGCAGTTGTTCTGCAGACCAACTCAGATTGTTTGAACCTTCATTAAAGTCTATTTTGGATTCCAAGTTCCTGAGTTTGCATCTTTTTGGCTGGAGATCTGAAGTGTTTTCCACGACATATTCTTGGCGCTGCGAGCAGGGTTGGCATCGGGCCGGCTGGCTGTCGACTGCGGAGGGCGTTGTGGGTCGGGTTGCACAAACAACACGTGGCCACGTTGAGAGGTAAGCATGTTCTTACTTTAATTTAGTGGTTTGTGTGACTTGAAACACTCGGCCTGCTACTTTGGCACCACATAGGGCCTTAACAAATTTAACGAACTAAACTTTTTGATTGATGCAATGGGGAGCTTTTGAATCCAAAAAATGGGGGGTAAATGGCATGCTACACATTTTAGGTAGGACACAGCACAACAAGATAGGTCATATACAAATTGTGTGAAGTGTGAGGGTTGCAAGCAGTATAAGTCCTGTGCTCCCATCACGGTCTGTTAGGGCCAACCGTGAGAGCTGGAGGCAGGCAGGATTCATGATCCCGGCTCGACGGCCCGAGTGATTGCATGGGACGAATCCACCGCGCCGTGTCACCCTCAGTAGGAGAAGAAGACTACTGTGGGACAGGACCGGGCGGCTTTTGAATTTAGCTGTATGAGTGTGCCCTGCGAGTACTGCCTCACACATAAACTTTGGGGGACAGCACGGCGGGGGTTGAACAAGTGGCTGCCTCTCACATTTGTGTGGGAGTCCGCTGCTGTGTGATAGTAGAGCGTAAATGGTTAGGGCTAAGAGTGGGAAAGTATAGCACTCTCCTGCTAGGAGGAGTATTGAGGAGTAAGTTAAGGGGTGTCTAGGCGTAGACAAAATTGTGTTGAATTGTTTGTTGTCAAGGAGATGTGAGTCTGGGAAAGAAGAGGCATAGACAGAAGTATTGTAGAGAAGTGTTGAGTTGTTTGTTATCAAAGAGAAGCGAGCTGAGAAAAGTAGGAGTAGAGAGAATTGTGGTTATCTGATTGAAAGGAGTTGTTGATAAATGGGAAAAATAAGTCGGAGACAGTGGTATGAGAAGGACAGGCTAAGGATATGTAGGAAGTATAAAATAAGTGCGAGTAACATCCCCATCATTAGATTCTCGTTGTCCATACTAAGAGAAAGAGAGCATGCAATTCGGCACATTGACACAGCAAAAGAATTGGAAAGGTAGAAGGTGGCTTATGAATGTGCAAGTAAAGTGGAGCTTATTTGGATTGAAGTTGGACCGATTCGAATTTGGTCTAGTTGGCCATATTATGATGTGATCGTAGTTAAACAGTTAGAGCAGCAATGGAAAGGGTTTTGGTTTGCTGATCCATATGGACACACAAACACTTTTTGAAGAGCTGCCAGAGAAACGTAGATTTTGTTTTCCAATCGAAACGCAGACTTACCCAATAGGCTGTAATGTCACTGTCACCACCCATTCGGTATCAATATTGAGGATAATAGAGACCACTGGCCGAGACCCAGATATAAGAGAAATCGTATTAAAAGAGCAGCTTTGGGGAAATCAGGATAAAGACGTTACATGGGTTCAGGTGGCAGGAGCAAGAATTTGGTCCAGTTTACCAGAATTAGATGTACCAATAATTAGGCAGAAGCAAAGACCGGTTGCCAGACCAGTTGGCGGTCGTCCCGGAGGGGAGAGCGCGCCAAGAGATAAGGGGAGTCCTAGAGAGGGAGGGCCTAGAGATAAGAGGAGTCCTGGAGAGGGAGAGCGCCTGCCAAGTAGATATAATTTGCTAATTAGACATCAAAATTGCAGGGACATCAGTTGAGATTTTAACAAGGAGGTTTCTTTTGTGTGGGGAGCATATTAAGGCCGTTTCTGAGGCCCTAGAGAAAAGGACTAGGGAAAGGACAGGAAAATGGCCAAAGGAAGGGACATTTGACATGGCATTGTGTGAGGAAATTGATGTAATAATTAAGAATTACAAGAATAACGATAGAACCAAGAAGTGTAAGGAGAAGCAAGGAAGAGAGAGAGGTGATTAAGATGTTCCTGGAAGAGGGGAAAGGTCAGCTTGCCAGTACAGCCAAAGCGAGAAGTGTGCTTCAGGAAGGTGTAGAGGCAGGGATTGCGGAGAAGGTAGGATAGGTTGATAACCCTCCGCCATACCACAGGACAGAGTGTCCAGTGCTGACAGGTTTGGTGGAAATAGAAGAGAAGGGGAGACCTGTTGGGACCTCCACCCCGATGGAGGAGAAAAAAAGAGAGAGACAGACCTGGACTGAGAGTAGACTGCTATAAAGAATGCTTGGATTTGCTGGGACTTTAGGGAGCAGAGTCAAGAGGAAGCAGAGGAAAGGAGAAGGAGAGTGGCAGAAAAGAAAAGGGAAAGAGAGAAGCAAATAGAAAGAGAAAAAGAATGGGTTGTTAGAAAGAGAGAGACAGAGTTGGAAGGGAGAATAGAAAGGTTGCTTCAACAGAGTGATAAGCAGGATCATAAACATAAGGCAGCAGTAAGAGACCTTGAAAGATCTACAGGGGCTGCATAGTCAGAGAGAGAGAGAGGACCAGTTATTGCAGCAGTCGATAAGAGAGTTAGAACAGAGTGATCAGGAGAATCCATGGGAGAACGAGGAACTATTAGAGGAAACAGTGGACGAATCAGGAAAATATGGCAGAGGGCCAAAAGGAGTGTAGCGAAACTTGGGAACACAGAAAGCATTGGTGGAGACACCCGCTCACATGCACATGATCCTGATTAAGGGATATGAACTCCAGTGTGTGCCATGGGCATCACAGGATTTGGAGGGCCTGGTAGCTAAACTACCCAATTTCCATAATGGAGCTGGGAAGTGGATTAGGGTGTTTGAGGAGATAACTATGGGGAAAATACTGGCAGTGGGGGACCTAAAGGCCTTGTTGGTTAGTGTGATGGGTACGACTAAAATGGAGGCAGTGTTGCGAGATGGTGGCCTGACGCAGTTGATAGGAACTGTTGAAGGGGATGGACTGGCCTTTGACCCATACAGACAGCGACTATGGGGGACATAAAGGGATGAATACCCGGCCATAATAGGCTCTGACGTCCTGAAAGGAACACCACTGGGAGAAACAAGAGAACCCAGCTGTATATTTACTAACACAGCTAGAGAAGTGGAGGCTGGAAACTGAGAAAGACCCTGAGACTTATGATTTAGTGTCCTTCATGTTCAGGAAAGCGCTGGTGGGAGCGCTGCCAACTCCTGTAAAAAACAAGCTGGAGGATGAAATGGCATTGATGAAATCCAAGCCACACAAGGAGTTCAGAGACCATTTCATTCATGCTGTGGAGAGACACAGGCAGAGTGAAAAGAGACTGGCTGAACAGGTGAAGGAGGTGCAGAGGAAGCTCATCCAATTACAACTGGACGAGCTCACAAAAAAGAAAAGACACAGGCCCCAGTGGCCACAGTGACTGTCTCTGAGGAGGGTGCCATGGCACAGAGGAGTGGGCCAAAAAAAAAAAAAAGGCCAGAGGAGTGGGCCAAAAGATCAGAATAAGGGACCTAGGCTTCCAGTGGGGATTTGTTGGGGGTGTAATCAGGGAGGGCATACTAAAAGTAATTGTCCTATAAACCCATGGGTCCCCAATCAGAACCCCGGATGTTGGGCCCCCAGCCACACCCCCAGAAATAGGCAAAATCAGGGTTCTGGTGATTGGAAAGGTAACAACCAAACCCTGGGAGCATGCAACAGCTCCAGAGCCAGTCCCCTCAGGATCCTGTGAACCCATGGACCCACCAAGAGTACTGAGGGTGCCCAGAGAATCCAAATGGGGACGGTCAGTTTGCAGCTATAACCTTGCGGGCTGATAAGGAACCGATGCTTCAGGTTCAAGTAAATGATAGGGGCACACCAATGATGGTAGATGCCGGAGCTACTTACACTTGTGTAAGTCCAAATTATGCCTCTCACCTCCCCAGGACAGGTAAAAATGTTAAGACAATAGGGTTCTCGGGAGAAACGCAGCTGATACCCATGACTGCTCCAGTAAATCTAACCACGAGGGGTCGCTCGGCTAAAATTCCCATATTGGTTTCGGATCACGCTCCTTTGAATCTATTGGGTAGAGATGCACTATGTAAATTGGGGTTACAAATTCAGTGCACACCTGATGGAATAATTATAGAAGAGACAGGGGTGAAAAGACAGATGATGGTGATGCAAGCATCATTAGCAAATGTCTTTTGGATAGGCAACATTGACGAAAAAGTTAGGGAAGTCACTTGTAAATGGGGTAAATATATTGAGGCACAAATGCCACAGACAAGCATGCTTCAAATAGCTTATCATTGCACATTGAAGTATGACCCGTATCAAGATGGGATCGTGGAACAGTTGTGGCTGATGGAGGCGCATGGCAGACTAGCCCCCATTGAGTCACAATACTTTGTTATAGGGAAACAGGGAACAGCAATGGAAGTGAGTGATGCTAAGGGAGCAAGTTTGATTGATAAATGGTTTGATGTGCCTGGGTCAGTCCCACACATCACGTTGATGGTGAATAAGGGTTTCAAAGCTAGAGATTTAGGGCCTATGATGAAAAAGACACAACAGATCCATCGGGAAAAAACAGACAATACACTTGTCCTCTGAAGCAAGTTTGGTCGCAGCATGACATGGATGTAGGGCTAGTTAAATCGGCAAACCCAGTGTACATCAAGGTAAAGCCAGGAGCACAGTCTGTGTGGAAGAAACAGTATTACATGAAGGCAGAGGCGGAAGCAGGCATTAAGCCACCAATTGAAGGTCTGGCAGAGGCTGATGTGTTAGAAGAGACAGTACACCACTCTTCCCGGTGCTGAAGGCTGACAAGACAAAGTGGAGGTTGGTCCACGACTTGCGGCCTATTAATGAAATTGTGCAGGATTGTCAAGCTGAGGTTCCAAATCCACACACGCTATTGACAAATGTCCCTCCCGATGCCAAGTTTTTTACAGTTATTGATCTGTGTGGCGCATTTTTCAGCATCCCATTGGCAGAAGAGTGTAGACATTTGTTTGCTTTCATCTATGGGGGAAGGCAATACAGGTATACTCGCTTACCTCAGGGCTTTAAGCACTCTCCACACATTTTCAATCAGGCGTTGAAGGCAGACTTTGAAGAGTTTGTACTGGAGGGAACATTCATCCAGTATGTTGATGATTTGTTGATCTGTGCTCCCAAGCTGGAGCAGTGTCACACTGACTCTATCAAGGTTTTGCAGAAATTGCCTGAGGGAGGACACAAGTTATCACAAAAGAAACTACAATATTGTCAGACTGAAGTGGAGTACTTAGGGAGGACCGTATCTCATCAATTGAAGGCCATTGTCAAAGGTCAGATAGAAGGGGTAAGCAAAGCCCCACTCCCACAGACAGTAGGCCAGATGTTTAAGTTCTTGGGAATGACAGGATTCAGCTCGGACTGGATAGAGGACTATATGCTTTGAAGGTAGCGCCCTTACGGGACTTTTTGAAGGACACTGGGCAACAGCAGTTGAGTGTCAAGCATAATTGGAATAGGGACGCGCTAGCAGCTTTTGAAACAAAAAAACAGGATATGCAGTCAGCACCAGCTCTGGGAACACCAGACTACACAAAGCCATTCTTGTTGTGTGTTGCCAACAGAGTGGGGGGATATGCTACAGCAGTTTTGATGCAAGACATGTGCAGTTGTCGGAGGAAACAGCCCATAGCATTCTACAGCTCTAAGTTAGACTCAGTGGCACAGGGCTATCTGCCCTGCTATCAGGGATTGGCCGCAGTAGAGTATGCATTTGACAAAGCCTCTACCATCACAATGGGATATCCAGTCACACCCATCACAAGGTGATGGAGCTGATTGAGCAAGGAAAATTCGTGTTCACAAACTCGAGGTTGTTAGATTATTTTCCTTTGTTGTCGTCCAGATGTCACAATTAAGAGGTGTGTTACAGTAAACCTGGCAGAGAGAATTCCTCTTGAGTTTGAAGGAGAGCCTCATGACTGTGCGCGTTTGTGTTTTTTCCCCTCCTGACATTTCGACAGGTGTCCCTTATGTTCCTGATTGTGCTCGTTGGTGTTTCCCACCTGGCAGTCATGAGTGCATCGCCTGACTGCTGAGGTGGACCAATCAGTGGACACCCATCCTAATTGCACCACCTGTTCCTTTTTCCATTACCCAATCACATCACACATCCCTGGTTTAAAAACCCAGCCAGAGAGACTCTTTTGATTTACCCCACATGGACATCGACACTCTTGAGATACATACTTTTTTAAATTTTTTTTTTGATAGACCGACACTTTGTTCATACATACATCACTTAGTTTAGCACATACATCTCACTTTGTCCTGTTTCATGTGAGTATGTATTGCTGTGGTGTTTTGTTTGGTGTTGTCTAGTCAATTGTTTGCTGTGTTTGTTTAGTCCCTGTTCAACCTGTGTGTTTTGTTTATCCCTGTGTCCCTGGGAAAAGGGTTTTTTAGCAAGTCGCCCTTGGGCATACACAACCCGTAGGAAACCTTTGTCTAAAAACACTAGTTAGACCTGAGCGGACCACCCACTGTATTTTTGTATTGGTTAGAGTTAGCTAAGCGGTTCTTGAGGCAGGCAAGTTCAGTTTAGGGGTGTTTTGGCTATATTATTTAATTTCTTGGGTCCAGCTCAGCCCCTTTTCCCTACCCCCTTTACCGTGTGTTTATAATAAATGTTTTATGTTTGACGGTAGCTTTGGTTGTCTGTGTCGTTTGTTCTCACTGTTCCTGTACACTACACCACTTTGCATGAGTTTTATGTTACGGGTCTCTGTACCATCCACCCTAGACTGCTTGAGCCACAGGGTTCCTAACACTCCCATCTTATACCATGATCACATTCAGGACCTCATGGTGTTGCTGTTGCTCCCGCGAAAGGTAGCTATTATTAAATGTCAGGCACACAAGAAAGGTAATGATTACATCATCCAAGGTAAAAACGCAACAGATGAGGCAGCCAAGTTAGCATCCAAGTGCCAGAGTGCTTTCATGGCCCCGATGATACTAGTAGAGGCAGCCCCAGGATTGGATGACATCATTGGGATGCAAGAGAGTGCCAATGTGTATGAGCAGAGTGTGTGGCTGAAAAGGGTGGCTACTAGAAATAACACAGGCCTGTGGAGATATCATACAGGACTTTTGGTAGCACCAACTGCTCTACTTGGGATCCTCATTACGAATGTGCATGGTTTTGACCACTGCACAAGGGGGGAGATCTTAAAGAGTATCAGAGGTCAGGGTTTTTGGTCCCCATATATGCAGGCTACGGCTGATGTGGCTCTTGCTGAATGTGAAGTGTGTGCGAAAAACAATGTGAGGAAAGGAATAACAACACCATTGGGCCACATTCCAATACCAGAAGGGCCCTTTAAACATTTGGTAATAGACTATGTGGATACGTTGAAGAGTGTTGGTGGAACACGGTACATGCTGGTGGTGATTAACAGGTTCAGCAGATGGGTAGAAGCAGTCCCCTCAAAAGATCAGGGTGCAGGAACAGTGATAAAGTTCCTGACAAGTGAAGTGATGCCTAGATTTGGCATCACTACAGAAATCAGTTCTGACAATGGGTCAGCGTTTATTGAAAGAATCCTGAGACAGGTAGTCCAGCACCTCAGGATCAAGCAGAGGCTGGGATGTGTCTATCATCCTCAGTCCCAGGGGATGGTTGAAAGATGCTCTAATGAGCTACCACATGCAGGCTAACAGAATTACGCATCTAACACCGCATGAAATGCTTACGGGTCGACCCATGCCTGTGCCTGTGCTCAGAGGACCCTATGAAGGACCTCCTCTAGAACAATTACAATTGGAGCTCAGAGAGTATGTAAGACACAGCGCAACTGCTATACATGAGGTTATTTACCGACAGGAAAGTACACGGGTACCAGAACCAGAGGACAACCAGCCCCAAGCAGTGGTGCCAGGGGACCAGGTCTACATCAGGAATGAGGTAAGCACAGCAGCACTATTAAACAAGAGGAATGAGGTATGCACAGCAGCACTATTAGATAGGAGGAATGAGGTATGCACAGCAGCACTATTAGACAGGCGGAATGAGGTATGCACAGCAGCACTATTAGCAGGGGTGATGCCATTCCGGTTAAGAACTATAGGAATAAGGGTACTAGTTCTCATCAATACAAATGATCTTGGAGATCTAAACCAGACCGCTTGGCTCACAATAATAAGAGAAGGACGGCAGGGGTGGTCAATTAGAGCTTGTGGTGAGAAAGGGGTATGTGGACCCACTGATAGAGTAAAAGTAGAGTTTGTGAGACATCTAGTGCTTTGTAGGCAGCAGGAATGTAGTGTGAATATGGGACCAGATGTAAACAAAACACTCACTAGACAGATGTTTGACGAGGAAGCCCCTCATGCAGCTATAGTAGAGTACGGTACGGTCGAGAGGCTAGGAGAAACATGGGGAACTACATGGGATAGAGAAATAGATAGTAAGGAAATGGATGTTTTTATTCCATGGAAACAGCCAAGGGAGAAAACTAATAGTCAGGTCAAATAGTAGTTGAACACAATGGTGAGGAACAGGGAGTATTTCTTGAATTGGCTCTTACTAGATTCCCAGACAGGAGCACAGAACAACTGATAGAATGGGGAAATCATGAGACAGGTTCAGGAGAAGAAGACACTCTAGAAGAAGCAAGACTAGCTAGGTCTGTTACCGAGGGAGAAACTCTGCCCCCTGTGCCCACAGCACAGCAGTTGATGGCCTATGCAGATACAAAGGAGCAGGTGTTGAGCCCCGAACCCACTCAAGAGCAGGCCTTGGTTCCCGTATCCACAGGGGAGCCCACAATAGAGATGGAAGAAGACCAATTTGGCACAGCTAAGAGATATGATTGGTGTAAATGGGCCCAATACACTGCTAGACAACATGAGGTAGATAATTGTTTAGTGTGCTCAAGAGCAGGACATGGAAATATGGTAGTGGTACCTATTGAGAAAGGATGGAGAGATTGTCTAGATGAAAAATTTGGCCTATGGAAAACAGGAGAAAATGGTGAAGAGTTTCACAAACCATGCTTTGTAACGTGTCTGGCATGGCTAGGACATAAACAAACCTATGCCGAAATGGTTGCTCAGAACGTTACCTCAGAATGCCAAGATCTGGACATAAGAATTAGTTTAGAGAAAGCAGAAAACACACTTCCAGAAGAGGGCTTAGGAATACTGGGGAAACAAATGTTTCCAGGCTAGTGGAGCAATTACAGTGGGACGTTTCTCAAAGTGCAAAAGTATAGTTAATTTGGACAAAGATGAATTGACGATGGTACAGTCAGGCCGAGGGTTCAAATGGCAGGACGAAAAAATATTTACTTGGAGCAGGCCATAGCTGATGGGTTCTGGATGTGTGGAGGAAGACAGTTATGACCAGTACTACCAAAGGTTTGGTGGGGGACATATGCTAGGGTGAGAGTGGCTCAAGGGGTGACCATCATCCCACATGCCCTGACACAGGAAGGCACTATACCACAAGGTATTCCCAATGAGTTTAAAGCAAGAAGTGAGATCAGTGGAGGTTTTGAATCCCTCATCCCGTGGATAGCACCGGCTAAGAACACTGAGTGGATTAATTACATATTCTATAATCAGCAGCAATTCATCAATTACACAAATGCAGCTTTGACAACCCTAGGAGAACAGCTTCGGGCTACAAGTAAGATGACATGGCAGAACAGGCAAGCTCTTGATTGGATCTTAGCAGAAAAGGGAGGTGTTTGTGTTGTTTGGCGAACAGTGCTGTACTTTTATCCCAAACAACATTGCCCCCGATGGTTCATTCACTCAAGCGATGAACAAGCTGAAACGGTTGAGACAGGAAGTAAAAGACAACGCAGGGAGAGATGCTCACACTTGGGATTGGCTCGAGTCGTCATTGGGACAGTGGCGTACTATTTTAACTAAAGTAGGCGTAGTAATTGGGATAGTGCTGGTAGTAGTAGCTCTGATAGCATGCTGCGTAGTTCCTCTCCTCAGTTCATTTTTGACCAAGACAGTAGCTTCCAAAATGCCCCTACGAGCCATAGGACCGGGCTCTGTTGACGACTTGCAGGTTACTCCACGTCCTGGACATCCTGGCCAGTATGTGGACAGATATGGACACCCGTGTAATATGAAAGGGGGGCCCCTGGCCTGTCCCTATGGAAACCCAGAATGTGAATGGTCAGTTAAACCAGGTGCTGGATGGGCTTGTAAGGACTATCAGCAGAAGAGTACAGGAGTCAATGTGGCTGTGGTAACACCAGTAAGGGGAGCAGACACGGACGGTTATTATGAAATGGACGTAAATGTGGACGTGAACATGGACGGTAATTACATGGACGGTACTGAAATGGATAGTGCTCAAATGGACGGTAACCCTTTGGCCCCAATGATGAGTGAGGGTAATTACGATCGGGTGGTGCGTAAGCACTACTGTTGTCCCTATAAGATGTCTTATTGCAAATACTGCAGCAAAGGATTTCACAGAGTGGTCGATGGACAAGTATTCACTGATGGACATGATCATATGTTCAGAAAACAGACATCCCTGAGATATCAGTGTAGATTCAGCTCAGTAAGATTTGTGTTCATTCCTCAGACTACTACCCTGTTAGCGTCTCCGATCTTAATTTTGGTCAGACAATGTACTGGAACAAACATCTCAGAACCACCAGCTTTTGGCCCTTGACTTTAGTGGCACTGTCACAGCTGTAGGGAAAGAGGTGAGCAAACTGAAAGTGGGAGACCGTGTAGTCTCATGTTATCCTGTTCCTGCATCATCTGTGATCATGATTTCTGAAGGAGCCTGCTACAAAACAAAAAGGCTCCCATTTCTCAACAAGGCTCCATGTGTTTCCTACTTTGTGCTGGCATGGGAAATTCTCCACAGAGCATTAACGAGAATCAAACAACAGAGAACTTTGGGCATTGTCTCCTCTTTTCCAAAATCTGCTCTAGTAGGTGTTGAGGAATCTGAATCATACTTCAGCTCAACAACTGTGCCTATAGTGGCACTGGGCAAAGACGATACACACGGCACACTGTCCGGCATTCCTTTGCTGCCTAAACCAAAAGGGATTTTCCAAAAGGACTCTGTGTACATTGTCACAGGTGGTCTCACTGGGCTGGGATTTGAGACTGTGAAGTTAATTTCTCAGAATGGGGAAGGGAATATCATCATACTATCCAGAAGTAACCCCACACCAGACATACAGCAGGAGATCAGCAATCTGGAGACAAAATACAATGTCCATATCATGTATGGGATGTGATGTCTCTGTCTCTGCCCTTGTACTCAGAGTAATTAGTCACATTGGCCAGAAATTTCCCTCTTGTCCAATCAAAGGGGTTTTCCACAGTGCTGTTGTCCTGCATGATGGCCTGATGGAAACCCTTGACAGATCTCTGTATGAAAAAGTCCTGAAGCCCAAAGTGAAAGGGGCTCTGAAACTGCACAACGCAATGAAGCACTGTAAGTTAGATTACTTTGTGTGCTAGTCCTCTGTTACAGCTTTCATTGGCAATGTCTCACAGACAAACTCTGCAGCAGCCAGTTAATTCCTGGACACGTTCTGTCATTATAGACAGAACAGTGGACTACCTGGGCAGTCCATCAACTGGGGGGCTTTTGAATCTTGGTCTCCTGCTCAACAAGGATCATTTCCAAAGGTTCCTTGAAGCAAAGGGACTGGTTATGGATGTCACAGAAATTTGGGAATGTCTGGAACAATGCCTCCAGCTAAACAAACCCCAACAGGCTATATGCAAGTTTAACTTCAAAAACATGAGAAACAATGTGATGGCTCAAAATTCAGCAATGACCATGCGAATGGCTTCCTAAGTTGTGGAGGCGATGCAAAAAGCCAAACTGAAAGAGTCCCGGTCGGGACAGAATGCCTCTTCTACTTCTCCAAGTGAATATGTACGATCTGTACTCAGCGAAACCATCGGTGTTGACAAGAATGAGTTGAATAAAAATTCCTCTCTCTCTGCATTAGGAATTGACTCAATGCTAGCCATGACGCTGCAGAACCTCATCTTTCAGGAGAGGGGTTTCAATGTGCCACTTGTTAAATTGCTGGACCCAAACAGCACAGTTTCTACATTGATAACAATCCTGAAGGAGGGCACTGAGGGTGAATCTCAAAACAATGATAAAAATTATGAAATGGAAGATGACATTTTTACAATACTATAGAGAAACATGACTTGTGAGATATCTAAAGATCAAATCTGTACAGATATTTCAATAGAGAACATTTACAAACCTTACACATACATATGTAGGTTCTTTATTTGATCGCCCTGTTTTGTCAGAACTTACCTAAGACAAATGCAAACAGCGTTTTCAAGGTTTGAATACGACGCTTAATGTTTTTCAATTACAATAAAACATTTTAGACTTGATTTGCCCTAACAAAAATGTATTAATATTATTACTCATAAAATCTCACATTTCCAGTTGCTCCTGGATTATTTTACTGGAGTGAAAAGCTTCTCATTAAAATTGAAGACTATAAAATGAGTTTGGAATAATAGAATAAAACTGCAGTTACCTTTAGTATTACCATTCTGAATACATGGCATTGAAACATTTAAATGTGTTTTATTATCACCATATATATATTTGTGTTTTCTAAAGACTTTTAGGAATATTTAGTTGTTATTATAAAAATAATATTTACATTTTATGAACATGGTGTGAATTTCTGTTCCTAAGTTATTGGATGTTAAGTGTATAGACATTGCATATTAATCTATAAAGAAACATGTTAATCTGTGTTGCATTTGTGGAAAATGTATTTATTACCCTTCTTTATTCCTTATTCTGTTAGAAGGTCTTTGTGCTCTGTATGCTTCAAACATTACGTATACTAAAAGGCTTGCCTTTCTTTGTCTCCAACTTATAACACCAGTCACTGGCGTAAGGTAGCTATGATGGGCCCCAGTGCACGCTATTACAACAGGCCCCAGTGCACGCTAGTTATGAGGCGCATGCATGCACACACACACACACACACACACACACACACACACACACACACACACACCATTAAGCGCATATATATATTTTACAAACAATGTGTTGAGTAAAAGTATTGATATGGATGGATTTTACAGTTGAATGAGTTACTTAGGCTATTTCATAAGGAAAGTAGAGGTCAAAGAGCAACATGAATACATGGAGACTAAAACCATCAAAGATGTACCATTATTATGCAGTATGACAGAATGCTGCATCACAAATAGACATTGCATAGCTCGAATCAATGTCATTACCAAAGAAACAAGAACAAACTCACAGCAACAATGTTCCTTCGATGCTTGATTGAAAGTGCCACACAAATCCTTTCTCTGACTTTTAGCTGTGTGGTTGATCGACACTTCCTCACAATTTCCAGGTTTTCATGAAAGGTCCTTCTCAAAAAAGGCTTCACTAGTAAATCCCCCACCAAATCCATTTCTTTTTCTCCTTCAGCCATTGTGCGTTAAAAAACAACAGGGCTAAGTACAAATCTGAAGCATTACAGAAGAAATCTAAAGGTCATGAAAGAAAGTTTCAATAAACCTTAGATGTATCTATGTTACGTGCTAGCTAGTTTTACTTTAAATTTGCTTCAACAGCAGAGGGGATTCACTCGAAATTCTGAAGGCCTCGGGGGAGATCTTTTTTTTTGCAGCTTAAGGATGGCCTGTTTCACTTGCATTGTGAGCTCCTTTGACTGCATGTTCTGGGTTCACAGCAACAGCTTCCAACTGCAAATGCCACACCTGGAATCAACTCCAGACCTTTGCCCTGCTTAAAAGATGAAGAAATAATGAAGGAATAGCCCACACCTGTCAATGAAACAGCTTTTGAGTCAATTGTCCAATTATTTTTGGTCCCTTGAAAAAGAAGGTGTTACATATTAAAGAGCTGTAAGTCCTAAACCCTTCCTCCAATTTGGATGTGAATACCCTCAAATTAAAGCTGAGAGACTGCACTTTAAGGCCATATTCATTATTTAACTGTAACCTGAATATATTTTGGGAAAAAGACAAATAACATAACTTGTGTCAATGTCTAATTATTTCCAGACCTAACTATTATCGCTTTATTTTTTGCTATATATATGCTTTATATAATTTTCCTTATTCTTACTACGTAGTTGTCGGGTGCCATGTTACAAGAATTTCATTGTGCAGGATGATGCTGTGTTATTTGGTTCATTTGATAAATAAACTTTGAAACCTGTGAGGTTACCCAAGATGCTTTAGGTGAGGGGCTACAGAAAAAATCTCTATACTGTTGAATGGCCAGCATTGAATGGGTGTTTGAATAAGTGAGCGAGCGAGAAGAAAGTAATTTTGTGTTTGCTCAATAGAGAACGGGAGAATGTGTACAGTATATGTGCTCAATGAAGTGAGTGATTGGGTTGTGTTTCTTTTTATTACAATTGCACCACTGTACTTGTGTTTTCTTTGATCTGTGTTCTGATGAAATACAGTAGTAACAGGCGTATGCCACAAATCATTTGACAATAAAACATTGACTTTGTTCAACATACAGCTCCGGAATACATTTTACATTGATACAATGTATCTCAATAAAAATGACCTCAATCAAAATGTTTTTTGTAATTTTATTTTATATTGTGTGTTTCTATGTGATTATCGTAGTCAGACCTCAGGATCGGCTTTCCATGTGTATATACCGCTTCACAATTTGTCATCCCGGGGGGGGGTTCATGTTAGAACAGCTTGCACCCCGGCCCGGAGTCACCACGCTACGCCAGTGTTTGTCCCCCTCACATTTGAAATCAAACCTACGCCCCTGCTTAGGGTCATTGTCATGCTGGAAAGTCCAAGAGCGTCCCATGTGCAGCTTTCATGCAGAAGAATGCAAATTGTCAGCCAGTATTTTCTGATAACATGCTGCATTCATCTTGCCATCAATTTTCACAAGATTCCCCGTGTATTTTCTTTGTATCCCGAACAATTCTTCTGGCAGTTTTGGCTGAAATCTTTCTTGGTCTACCCGACCTTGGCTTGGTATCATGGGATCCCTGAATTTTCCACTTATTAATAAGTGATTGAACAGTACTGACTGGCATTTGCAAGGCTTTGTATATCTTTTTATATCCTTTTCCATCTTTATAAATTTCTATTACCATGTTACGCAGGTCTTTTGACAGTTCTTTTCTGCTCCCCATGGCTCAGTATCTTGCCTGCTCAGTGCATCCACATGAGTGTTAACAAACTCATTGACTTTATACAGACTAATTGCAATTTTAAAAGCCACAGGTGTGGAAAATCACCTTTAATTACCATTTTAACCTGTGTGTGTCGCCTTGTGTATCTGTAACAAGGCCAAACATTCAAGGGTATGTAAACTTGATCAGGGCCATTTGGGTGATTTCTGTTGTCATTATGATTTAAAAAAGGGCCAAACAACTATGTGATAATAAATGGCTTCATATGATCACTGTCCCTAAATAAAAGACTGTTTTTTTTTGCATGATCAGTCATATTTTCAAAATCAATGCCAAAATTTCACAATTTCTCCCAGGGTATGCAAACTTATGAGCACAACTGTAACTACAATAGCATTACTGCTATTTACATGCAATAGATATTTGGGTACATTTGTGGACAAAAATCCTTTGTATTCAATTTTTATTAAAAAACATATAATGGCAATATTAAACAATAATATATTTCTGTTTAAATCCTTAGTATCTACTGGAAAACATAATTAAAACAGACAATTTTACTTTTATGTAACAGCATAAAATCATAATTCCATTCATATATCATTAACATTTGACAGAATTTAACTGTTGTCTTCCCTGTAGGGACATGTATATCCTCTGAATTAAATTATTAAAATGAGGAGCAAAAGTTTAAGACCTTTAAGGCATAATATACAATAATTAGCCAAATGGTGTAATGCAGGCTATTGACAGAGATAAAAACTATAAAAAGGTAAACTGAGACATTGGTTGTATTGCCAAATAATGACTCAGGAGGCAGCTGTCTTTTGAAGTTCACTGATGAACTCATGCCAATTCTCTCTTTGCAGTTTCTGACAGACGCAAAGCTGGGAGATGCTTAGGATGACATTGCTGCCATCGCCATTGGCTGCAATTTCCCAGCAGGTTTTAAAATGTTTAACATGCAAAAGGGGTGTAAAAACTATAAAACTTTCTACAGGAAATGCATTGTAGCAGTCAACCCTGTTCTCATTGGATATTGTATGATTCCAAAGCGTCAACATATATACAGCTCCGGATAAAATTAAGAGACCACTGCAAATTGAACGCTTCTGTTCCTCACTCAAAACCTTCCTTTTCAACTTTTTTGGAAAGGAAAGAAAAATGTGCCGTGGTCTCTTAATTTTTTCCGGAGAAGGTAAACAACGTCTCATACACACTCCAGCTCACTCCACCATACACAAACATCTCACCCACTTTCCCGGTCTCTCTCCTCGGTGGTTCCTGGTCCGCTGGGAGGATCCGGTCCTGCAGGGGTGCCTCCGCCCCCGGTGGAGGTGGCTGGGGGTCCGGCGTATCAGGTGAATTCAATCCTGAACTCCCGGCTGCGGCGGGGCCGGGTACAGTATTTGGTGGACTGGGCGGGGTACACTGCGGTGAAGTTAGTTTTAGACTGGACATTCGACAGACATTCGGCTCTTCAAATCTCAATAGCTCTTTAACGAAATATTCATGTAATCCAATATTGGTCTCATTGTGATTACAAAAGTGTATACGATGTTGCACAGCCCTTATTTTACCTATATTTTAACCGAGCATGAAGTTAACGAGCCACGGAGAACTAACCACTGTGTATCTGAGCCTAAACCGAAAAGGAAGCGATCTCAGGGCCGGTGCTGGTTGTGGGAGCGTTCAAATTGTAGACAAATGCAGCCATCTTCTAAAACATACATATTCTTGATCAGGGGAGGGTGAGGAACAATGTACACCTTTTATTTTTTTCACCCTCCCCTGATCAAGAATATGTGCGTTTTATAATTATGGCCTTTCTACTGTTGGAGCTATTGAAATGAAGAAGTTCCGTCAAATTTTGAAACTTCAGATTTTGAAAAAACAAAAGGTGTGCATTGTTCTTTAGCCTCCTATTGAAGTACCGACCTAAAGTACTTCCCCGAGTTGGTTAATGAGAAGAGATTAAGAGGAGACAAAATCGCAGTGCCAGCAATTATCTTTATTCATACAGATATATCTGGAGACAGTGTGGCATTCAGTCCAACAGAGTCTGACACAATCACAGCACACACAGTTCTTATAGCATGAGCCCCCTACCCTAAATTTTATG
>JACXGI010013649.1:10000-20435 GCA_016801175.1 Esox masquinongy | reverse complement strand
GAGGCAGTAAGGGGCTATAGGTGGAGGCAGTAAGGGGCTATAGGTAGAGGGCAGCTGTGGGGGAATGATAAACTTATGCCTTTACTACATTGACGGACAGACAGACAGATGGACAGACAGAAGAAGATATAGAGATGACTATGACTAAGAAAGAGACAGATGGAGAGAGGCAGGGTGAGGAAGGGAGGAGGCAGAGAGAGAGATTGAGAGCGTAAGGTGGAGTGGTTCTCCTGTTTGCCCTCACTGGGCCATGCTATTTGAGGCTGCAGTCTTTTATGAATTCTCCTCACAGCGGAGCGCATGGAGAGGAGAGAAGTTTTTAATATGCAGCCACTCCAGAGGCTGGCGAGCGCTCAAGGACGGGCCCTCTTAAAAAGCCATTGAGTGGAGACTGGCTGTGTGCTGTGCTGCAGGGTCTCTGTGTAGGCTAGAACGGTAATGATGTAGCAGATTATTACTGCTGCTCACAAGATGGATATGAGGAGCAGGACACTGCTCCCTGCTTCATTATCACATACGTGTTTTCACTGAGCTGCCTGCTCTAAGGACACACACCCAGGCCTAGACACAAACACACAGACACACATGGACAAGCACTAGCAATACATTGTAACCCCCGGTAGATAGTCAGTAAAATGAACTATTCGCAGCATACACACAGCTGTATATCAATCGTGTGCACGACCTTTCCCCATGACCTTTCCGCTGCTCAGGAGCCTGACAAACACAGTCAGAGAGCAAAAATAATAATTTTCATTATGACAGTAATAATGCTTCATGACATTAAAAAGTGCATATCTGACCTAATATACATTTCAGTGGATAAATGACATTTGTAGATGGAGAATAAATACATTCTCTCTAGCATTGTAAACACACATGAATAGATGAATTGAGTAGCCAAGATAGTATATATCATTGGTGAGAACGGTTTTAAAATCCAAGGGCATTACTGAATTATAAACATTGTTCTTTCAGCATTAAGGTTGAAAATAGCTTTGTTGGGGTAATGTTAAAAAATAATGTATTCGCCTTTCAACAGTGACGCAAAAGGAGTGCGTTCAGGGAATATATTTGCGAGTGCTATCTGGAATGGGAGAGGGAGAGATGAAGAACGGATGAGCAGAGAGGGGATGAGTTGAGTTTTGGGAAGTCTCCAAGCCTTTCATTATCTTTGATGTCGATTATCAAAACCCATAATGAAGCCCATGTCATTATCTCTGGCCCTCTCCACTCCTCTCCTCTACAACTAGGGAGTAATGGGAGAATCTCCCCCTCCTCTACAACTAGGGAGTAATGGGAGAATCTCCCCCTCCTCTACAACTAGGGAGTAATGGGAGAATCTCCATCTCTCTTGAAATGCACTCGTCGTCTCTCCACTCTTCATGTGGGCACGGCCCCTGGTCATGGCACCAGGCCACATGCCCTCCTGCTGCCCTTCTTTGACTTATCGCCGGCTTGTCAGACAGAGCCAGATACACACACACACACACACACACACACACACACACACACACACATACACTCACACACAAATAAACAGAAACACACAAACACCCTACACACACACACACACACATATACACACACACACAAGACAACTTGTCCCATTTAAAGACAACTCGCCCCATCTAAAGCGAAACAGAGGTGTTTCAGGAGGTGAAAATAAACAGTGTGGTTTAGAACATCAGGGAGAAGACCATGACCAGCCTGTAGGAGTCTAAGCATCTCAAACATGCTAACCACACCAGGGGACCATGCCAGACATGTCAAACCATATATGGATCAAATTAGTCAAGCAAAACGACAAGGAGACGAAAAACACAGCGAGAAGAAGAGATACAGAAAGAAGACAGATACAAGAATGAGAGAGAAAAGGAGAGATTGATAAAGAGAGAGACAGAAAAGGAGATTAGATAGAGATAGAGGTAAGGAAAGATAGATAAAGAGAGACAGAAAGGGGAGATTAGATAGAGATAGAGGTAAGGAGAGATTGATAAAGAGAGACAGAAAGGGAGATGTAAATAGATAGAGGTAAGGAGAGATTGATAAGCAGAGCCAGGTTGGCAGATTGTGCCAGTTTGTTATAGAAGACAGAATCATAGTTATGGATATGTATGGTCACTGCTCACTCAATTCAGGGATTACCTTACAATGAGCTAGCACACAATTGCTAACTGAACGACTGGCTGGATGACTGCCTGGCACACTGACCGGCTGGCTGAGAGGGAAGGATTCACATGACTTACAAGGTGACAAGTCTTTTTAAACACTGTAGAATTAGCTATAGAAATAACTTGGCGGAATTAAATGAAAGTGAATTGAATGTGCGATTGCAACTGGATGTCTCTAAATATGAATTATTCATCTCAACAGGAGTGTGACGGTCTCAATGAGAGTGTACATTCATCCAAGAATTATTGCCCAGGTGTATTTTACACCACTCCAGGGATAAAGGTCACATGTCTTTCGTCCTCAGCTCTGATTAGAAGAGATGGTGGATGAATGAGAGACGGGGTTGATTCAGGGATAGGTGTAGGACAGATGAAACATGAATGTTCCAAGGAGAGATGGAGGATGGATGACAGACGGATCATCCAGGGATAGATGGAGGATGGATGAAAGATGGAGAATGAACAAGGGACAGATTGAGGCACCAGACAGTGAGGCCCCTGCCTTATTGGGGCTCCTTTGTGACCCCATAATGTGATCAGTGGCGAGGGGTTGACATTCATCTCTCTCTCTCCTCCCGAGTCCGCTAGATCCCAGACAAGCAGCACTGGGGAAATCAGGAGCCTTTTGGAGGCAATTGGAATTGCACCATGGGTCATGCCCTGTATTGGCTGGCTCACTCGGCAGTCACCTACACCCATCCAATAAAGGGATTCCTTCTGTGCCCTCTGCCCGCCCCCAGGACCCCAGGGACAACGACAGAGGTCAGAAAGATGAGGAAATGGAGTGATGGAGAAAAACACGAAGAAAAACGAAGAATAACATCATCCCTTTCTACTCTTTCATACCCCCAGTGCAGCGAATGAGAGGGAGATGAGAAGAGAGAAAAGACGAGGAGAAAAGAAGAGGAGAGGAAGAACAAACTCAATTCGGTTCCCATTGTCCTCTAATCCAATATGTGTAACTCTGATTGATTCTCCTCCTAAACCCAAGACCCTGCCACTGAGAAAGGCCAACAAACATCTCCTCTCCTCTCGCCTCTGGCCCGCCTGGGGAAATGAACCAGGGCCGGAGTAAAGGGAGAAAAAAATGAGTCTGCCACAGTAAAAATAGGCATAAAGCCAATTGTGGAAATGGTGAAAAATATTCTCAGTGTCTATGTATTATTTCCTGAGCGTTGGACAAATAAGGAGTGTGTCTATGGGAGAGGCCAGCCAGCCCTTTAGTGCCAGAATAAATGAGGAACAAGGCCCTGTACAGGACTGACTTCAAGACAACACACTCGTTCAGGGGGTCTGGAGAGAGACTGGTCAATTTGGAAATGGAACCCGGGAGTGTGTGAGTACCAATGTGTGTGTGTATGTGTGTGTGTGTGTCTGTGTGTGTGTGTGTATGTGTGTGTGTATGTGTGTGTATGTGTGTGTGTGTGTGTGTGTGTGTGTTGATGTGTGCGTTCAGTAGCTGGAGATGGTACTTGGGATGACAGGTTCACTGTGAATTGTACAAACCTTGGACAAACCATCCAAGGGCAGAAACACGAAACAAAGCGGACTGGAGCTGAAGATAATGGCTATTCCAAGGAGAGGGGTGTGTGTGTGTGCTGTATATGTGTGGATGTGTGTGTGTAAGCATGTGTATTCAGATTATGTTTGCGCTATATATGTGTGTGCGGGTATATGTATGTGTGTATTCAGGTTATTGTGGAGTCCCCATCCACTACAGGCAGATAAGGCCTTTATGGACCTCTCTGAGGGACACACTGAGCAGGGAATGGAACCCAATTCATCTCAAAGACAGATTGTTCAGCAGCCCTGTACTATCACACAGTCCTTCAGTCACACACTGAGGAGATGTCTCTCTCTTTTCTCTCTCTCTCTCTGCCTCCTTCTCAGGCATGGACCCAAAGGGGCACATTCTACAAAAGCTCAGCTAAGAAAACTAACATCAGTAAGACCTGCTTACCTATTATTCATATGAGAAGGTGTGTGTTTGTGTCGGTGTGTCAGAGGGAATGTGTTCTTTTGTTTTTACCAATAGTGTAATGCTATTAAGCCCCTATATAGTGTCACTCCACATCTTACATGGTAACACTCCACTCCAGACCCTACATAGTAAAGCCCCAATCCAGACCCATCCCTGTTGGTCAGTGTCATACACAATGCAATACTGTTACACTTGTAAAGAACACCACTGAAAAACGCCTATCTTTAGAGTACTACCAAGGAAAGACAGGTTATAGGGACAAATACAAGAATGAGAGAAAGAGACAGAGAGGCATAGAGAAAGGCAGGGATAGAGAGAGGTAAAGAGAGACACAGAGACCAAAGAGCAAAAAAGAGACACAGAGAGAGGGAGAGACGGTGAAGGAGAGACACAGAGAGGGAGAGAGAGAGATGGTGGGGAGAGAGAGAGGGGGAGACAGAGAAGGAGAGACAGAGAGAGAGGGAGATGGCAAAGAAGAGACACAGAGAGGGAGAGAGAGAGATGGTGGGGAGAGAGAGAGGGGGAGACGGAGAAGGAGAGACAGAGAGAGAGTGAGACGGTGAAGGAGACACAGAGAGAGTGAGACGGTGAAGGAGACACAGAGAGAGTGAGACGGTGAAGGAGACACAGAGAGAGGGAGAGGGTGAAGGAGACACAGAGAGAGGGAGAGGGTGAAGGAGAGACACAGAGAGAGGGAGAGGGTGAAGGAGAGACACAGAGAGAGGGAGAGGGTGAAGGAGAGACACAGAGAGAGGGAGAGGGTGAAGGAGAGACACAGAGAGAGGGAGAGGGTGAAGGAGAGACAGAGAGAGGGAGAGGGTGAAGGAGAGACACAGAGAGAGGGAGAGGGTGAAGGAGAGACAGAGAAAGGGGATATTAATATGAAGCAATAAATTATGTGACATTATTATAATTACACATGTAAGACAGCACATACTTTCAGGGCACACCGAATATATATTATTTATATCCAAATAAAATAGTTTATTTGTTTCAGAAATAATATAATGATGTAGGAAAATGGCGTATTGGTGAACGGCCATGCTGGTGGTTATCAGATTGTATTCTGTGTTGTTCATTAAGTGGAGGGCAATTACAGGCCGTTAGGACTCACAGTAGATTACAAAAAAGGAACGATCAGGTTCATACACAACACAGACAGTATCCTGAACAGTAAGAACACCAACACACAATATACTGAACAGTAGGAACACCAACACAGACAGTATACTGAACATACAGCGAGAACCCCAACACACAGACAATACACTGAACAGTAAAAACCCCAACATACAGACAATATACTGAACAGTAAGAACACCAACACACAGACAATACACTGAACAGTAAGAACACCAACACACAGACAATATACTGAACAGTAAGAACACCAACACACAGACAATATACTGAACAGTAAGAACCCCAACACACAGACAATATACTGAACAGTAAGAACACCAACACACAGACAATATACTGAACATTAAGAATCCCAACATACAGACAATATACTGAACAGTAAGAACACCAACACACAGACAGTATACTGAACAATAAGAACACCAAAACAGGCAGACAGTATTCTGAACATACAGTAGGAACCCGAACACACAGAAATGATACTGAACTTACATTGAAAACCCCAAAACAAACAGACAGTATACTGAACATACACAGAGAACCCCAATACAGACAAACAGTATACTGAATATACAGTGAGAACCCCAAAACAGACAGTATACTGAACAAACAATGAGAACCCCAACAAAAACAGACAGTACACAGAACATACAGTGAGAACCTCAACACAAACAGACAGTATACGGAACATACAGTGAGAACCTCAACACAAACAGACATTATACTGAACAGACAATGATAACCCCAACTCAAACAGACATCTTACTGACAGACATTGATAACCCCAACACAAACATACAGTATACTGAACATACAGTGAGAACCACAACACAAACAGATACTACACTGGGAACACAGACAGGAGAGACATAAGGACGAAGTTAAAGGGACTATGCAACTTGTGGGATGTGGCTGCGGATGGGGTAAATAGAGCTTCTCAAAATGAACCAATGAGGTTAAGAGGTATATCTGGAATGTCCAAAAACAACGAGTACAGCTACAGTATTGTGTGTGTGTGTGTGTGTGTGTGTGTGTGATGAAGACTTTCCATCCATCCCTCTACAGTTACTAGTTAAAACAAAGCCTGGGTCCTCACCTCCACAGGCAGATGTAACATCCCCACAACATTCCCACAGTGTCTCTCATTGCTGACATGTCAGACCTCTAGCTGCAAAAAGACTGGAGAGATGTGTTCTGACATTTTCCCCACCACATCCCAATGGACAGCTGTGTGTATAAGTGTGTGTGTGTGTGTGTGTGTGTGTGTGCTATATCTCTAAGGGATGTGAGTGTCCTTCCTCCCCCTCTCAGGGTGAATGTGTCCCTGGTTTGGTCTCTGGCGTGTGTGTGTGTGTGTGTGTGTGTGTGTGTCTGTCTGTCTGTCTGTATGTGTCTCATGCATCTGGATTCCACATCCGTGTGCCTAGTGCTGGCCTGTTTGGTTCACACAACACACATCACACACATCACCACAAATCACACACAACAAACACCCCACACAGAACAGCACAGGCAGAGTCCTTTACCAGGCCAAGAGACCAGACTCCATCTCCCCTCAGCCCAGAACACTCTGCCTCAAAACACAGAGGGGAGGGGAGAGACGGGGAGTGGAGTTGGGGAGACTGTTTAGAAGCCTCTGGAGCTAGAAGCACAGTAAGGAATGGAGGAGATGGGAAGAGACGAGGAGATAGGGAGAAATAACATGAAAGGACAGCTGGAATCTTTTCTTGTGTGCTTTTTCCCACCAAACAATTTCGTTTTGGTTTCGGCACTAGATCCCAGGGCCCCTCTCGCTCTGTGTTTTCCATGGTAAGCGCGGCAGCACAGGGCTGTATCGGTATCTTCAGTAATGCTTTATTTATTACAGCCAGCCTTCAGTAGGAATCTAGTTCCGGGCTCTCATCCCCCTAAAGACCTTTTAATCATATCTTCCTTTAAATTCTCTCTTGGTCTCTCTCTCTCTCCCTTCCAACAGCCCCCCCCCTTTCATTCCTCCACCACACCCCTCTCCCTTGCACTCACCCCCTCTCTGTTTTATTTTCTTCTCTCGTCTCCTTCATTTCTTTCCCTGCCGGCTGCTTCATTCGTTTGTAATTTAAATATTTCTCTTTCTTTAACCCACCACAGACCAAAACAAGGACAAAGTTATTCCGCTTGGTTCTCTCTCGTTTCCTCTATCGCCACCCCACCCCTTTCTGGAGCGAGAAGAGTGAGTGAGAGAACAAGAGAGAGAAAAGTCCCCCGCACCAATAAAAATAGATAGGTTGTCATGCCGATGAATGATTAACTCAGGCCCTGACGTGCAGCGCTGAACAGAGGGAGAAAGAGAGGGAGGGAGCAAGAGAGGGAGGGAGAAATGGAAGGAGGACGGGAATGAGAAAAAAGACTAAGAGATACAGGACAGAGGGCCCAGACCAGCAGAAGGGGGCTTCAGGCTAGCGAGGGGGAGACTGCAGCTTGTGTCTCTTCTCTGAGACACCACTGGAAACCCAATGGAGCAGGGGTCCTTAATTATGCACCCACGGCACGGCTGTCTGTGGAGCTGCCTGTTTAAACATCTAAACAGAACAGAGCCTTTTAACATGGGAAGAAAGAGCATGTGGGGTAGTGTCAGGCCTTGCTTTTCCTCGGCTTCAGGTACACATAAGAGACAGGAGGATTTACTCCACCTCAAAATATAGACAGCACAGGCAACTGTGACACCAGCAGGGATGCATTCATCCATTCCCTTTGTTTTCCAGCTTGGCTCTCTGGTTACGTGTTTAATTAGAGGGGGAGAGGGGGACAGCCTGTCATTATCATCCAGAGGAAACAAAGCATTAGAAGCAGATTGAAGAGGAGGGGTCAGCTATCCTTATAGGATAAACAAGGTTTCATCCAGTTGTGTTAAAGGGATCATATCTAAATACTGGTTTCATCCAGTGATGTTTTAGGGATCATATCTAAACAGGGTTTCATCCTGTGATGTTACAGAGATCATATCTAAACAGGGATTCATCCTGTGATGGTATAGGGATCATATCTAAACAGGGTTTCATCCAGTGATGTTATAGGGATCATATCTAAATAGGGTTACATCCTGTGATGTTATAGGGATCATATCTAAACAGGGTTTCATCCAGTGATGTTATAGGGATCATATCTAAATAGGGTTTCATCCTGTGATGTTATAGGGATCATATCTAAACAGGGTTTCATCCTGTCATGTTACAGGGATCATATCTAAACAGGGTTTCATCCAGTGATGTTATAGGGATCATATCTAAATAGGGTTTCATCCTGTGATGTTATAGGGATCATCTCTAAACAGGGTTTCATCCTGTGATGTTACAGGGATCATATCTAAACAGGGTTTTATTTAGTTATAGGGACGTTACATGAACATTCCCAAGATGCAACATGATAACACTGTCCTGTCCATGGGGCGTTAAGAGAGTTATTTATAAGATATGGAATATTATCCTCTATTAACGGATCATTTGCTTCCCTGGAAGGTACAATCACAACACATACATGAGGATGCAATGTCCCAACACTGTTTTCCTGACCTATATAAATATTGTAAAATTATACAGATAGTTGTTGTCCATCCCCTCTTTTTGAGTGAAATTGTAGGGTATAGCATATATTTATTTACCCTTATTTTACCAGTGAAGGAGCCTGAGAAGACATTCTTATATTCAGCAATGACTTGGGAGCAAGAAACAGTGACCTTTCCTTTACTGGCCCAACGCTCCTGACCACTAGGCTACCCTGGCTCCAGCTCCCTGTTAAAGGCTCACTTCAGTAAAACAAATACTAATTTCTGTTCCTGTTTTGTTGAGCTTACCAAATAAGAATGTTGAAATATTTGCAGTTGATAAAAAAGCAATTTTAGCCTGGTCAGGCAGCACTGAAGGTTTGGCCCATCGATGTTGTGCCTTAGGCCTGAGAAGATGGAAGTTAAAGTCCAACTGGCTTGTTGTTGGCTGAAGCAAGATGGGCAACAGCGTTCAGCCAGGTAACGTTTCACTAAATCCATCTAGAAGATAGGACAACAAACTAAATGAAACACACACACACACACACACACATACACACACACACACACACACACACACATACACACACAGAAATAGTAGTCTACCACACAACGTTGTGAAAAGGTACTGTAATAGAGGCACATTTGAAGGTGTTAGGGGTATGGCTTGTTTGTTTTTTTAGTTTCTATCTATATTTGTCAGTGCAATAGGTTATAAAAATGATTTGTATTAAATACTGCTGGAAAAATGAAGGGAGGTCTTTCCTTTTTTCACAAACTTGTGGTTTGGTGTTGACTCATACGTGTGAAGGAATTATTCAACCTCTGTGTGTTGTATAAGCGCATCATTTGCTATGAATAACGGCTTGTAGAGGTTATAATATGTATAGACTATGAATAACTGCTTGTAGAGGATATAATATGTATTGACTATGGATTACGGCTATAGACGTTGTAATATTGTAGAATATAAACGTTGTAATAGACGTTGTAATATTATAGACTATAAACGTTGTAATAGACGTTGTAATATTATAGACTATAAACGTTGTAATAGATGTTGTAATATTATAGACTATAAACGTTGTAATAGATGTTGTAATATTATAGACTATAAACGTTGTAATAGACGTTGTAATATTATAGACTATAAACATTGTAATAGACGTTGTAATATTATAGACTATAAACGTTGTAATAGACGTTGTAATATTATAGACTATAAACATTGTAATAGACGTTGTAATATTATAGACTATAAACGTTGTAATAGACATTGTAATATTATAGACTATAAACGTTGTAATAGATGTTGTAATATTATAGACTATAAACGTTGTAATAGACGTTGTAATATTATAGACTATAAACATTGTAATAGACGTTGTAATATTATAGACTATAAACGTTGTAATAGACGTTGTAATATAGACTATAAATTACGGCTATAGATGTGGTAATATGTATAGGCTATGAATAACGGCCTATAGTGGTTATAATATGGATAGGCTATGAATAATGGCTTATAGAGGTTGTAATATGTATAGGCTATGAATATTGGCTTATTGAGGTTATAATATGTATATGCTATGAATAATGGCTTATAGAGGTTGTAAT
>JACXGI010013649.1:0-5000 GCA_016801175.1 Esox masquinongy | reverse complement strand
AAGGCGATCCTACAATCCACTTTCAGTCAGGGGAAAATATTATTCTGCTGAATGAATTCACCAACCTGCCTTTGAAAACTTCCCAAAATTCAAGGTCTTACCCAAACACGGTTAAACAAATGGGTCTCGGAGGTCCTATTTTCAACCGAAATTGTGTGAGCAGAAGGGAAACAAGCTGAAGTTAATCAACCAAGGCTGGGGTGTGGAAAGGAGAGATAAAATGTTAGAATATATTAGAATATGAAGGTAAACTAAAGAGAGCCCTCAGATATTTTCTGCAGCTGGGTTTTGATGCCTGTACTCTGGCTACATCTCTCTCTGTAGATGGCGGTGTGTAGCGTGGCTGATGCCCTCCATGTGGCAGCAGACAGAGGGGCTGTGGGAAACTGGTGTCATATGGACGTGGAGGTGTGGGCGGGTTGAAGATGTGGCTACAAGCGTCTCCGCAGCGTTTCTCCTGAGGCTGAGACACGTCCGATACTCTCTTCAAAACACCACATGCAACTCAATTATTGCTCAAACACAACAAGGCCTTCATGACACGTGAGGCACACTTAAACTGTCATTATATAGCACTCTTTGTGCGACTATCAGGCCAGTTGATTGATGGGTGCTCTGCCTGCTGCTATCACCGCACTCCTCTCTTCACTATCTCAGCCTGTTCATCTACATGTCTGTCTCTATCTCTAGCCATCTTTAGCTCTATTTTTCTATTCAATATCAATGTAAAAGAGCTTTATCTCTCTCTTTCTGTCCATCTCACTTCTCTCTTTCTCTATCTATCACTGTCTCCTCCCTTTCTGTCTCCACCTCTCTCTCCATCTGTCTCTTTCTATGACGTTCTGTTCTGAATAGGTGTGTCTCTACAGTAACCTGAGCCAGTCTGTTGTGAAGGCCCCACAAAGACAAGCGAGAACACACAAGGAGGCATGTGGTGCTCCAACAGAGGGCTGCCATTGTTCCAGACATCTCCGGCTGTTATTAAGGACACACACCCAGGGAGACTCACCCCGCCTAGGTAATGGGTAGTGGTGGGAATGAGGACCACCGCACCAGCTATGTGACACTGTGAACTACTGTAGCACCATCTGTTTCTCCGAGCATCATCGAGGGCCATCTTCTCTCACTCTCCGGCCACCGCCTGTGACAGACTGTTACAGGGATGTGTGGGACCTATGAGCCTCCTTAGATTACTGCAGCCCGGGGCCCAGCAATCCACACATACCACTGCTATGTTTTAAGCCTTTGTTTTCCTGCTATTTCCTCCTCTCGCTGAAGGCTTGAAAGTGATTACTTATGTGATGCACTGCATTAGCATAGGAACAAAAAGAGAGTCGGAACATTATCATATCAGAGAGATGCTTGTTTGTTTACAGTACTTATTTTGGACATTTTATTCACCAATGCTCGTCTCGTGAGGAGACACAAGCCTGAGGAACAGGACAGTGAGCTCCATCTCTCTCTCTCTCTCTTTCTCTCTCATTGTCTTTTTTTGTCCTTCCTTCTCTCCCTCTAACAATAATAAGAATAATACACCATTTATCAGTTGTTTTACCCAAAGGAACTAACAGTTTTATGTATGGGTGGTCCCAGGAAACCCACATTTGAACCCATAATCTTTGGTGTTGGAAGCACCATGCTTGACCGCCAAGCTCTCCCTCTCTTCCTTTTTCCCTCCCTCCCTATTTTCCTCTGTCTTTCTGTCTGCCTCCCTCAGACATGCACACAGCCAGAAAACACAAGCTTTGAGACGCACGGTAACTACTTAGAGAACAGTATAAACACACCCTCATTCACAGTCTACTGTAAGAGATGTGCACTGTCTACTGTAAGAGATGACAGATGCCTCTGCATGTCTCTCCTTTCAATCTCATCCTTGTCTCGCCCCATCCCTCCCTTCACAGGACAGTCATGTTTAATATGACGGGATGTGGAGAGAGAAGCAGAAAGAGAAAGCTATTTGGACCGTGTTGACCCATGGAGTTGGAGACGGCCTCTGATCTCTGGTAAGAGGGTTAAGGGCAAAAGGGAATGATTGGCTCGGGACGAAAAATAAGAAAGGGGGAGGGGGTGAATCAATGAGGCCCCTGAAAATGTCAGGCAGGGATGACCTTTACACAGTCTCCAGGGCAGGAGAGAGAGGACAGGGAAGGGAGAGAAGAAGCGAAGAGAGAGAGGAAAGAAGGGCTGAAGTCATGGAATGAGGAGCATGAGGTGAGGCCTCTAGTTAATCTGCTAACACTAGACTACTAGTTATATGACTAGGGTTTACTGGTAATACTGCAGGGCAGTGTGGTGGTCCCACCTCGCTATCTTCACATGAATGCTCCGATTGTAACTGGCTCAGGATAAGATCTTCTACATGACTAACAGGGAGTGAGAGGTGTGGAGTGGAGAGAGGAAGAAAGCAAGGCTTCTTGAGGATATTGGAGCAAGACAGAGAAGGAACAAATAAAATGGAGAGAGAAAGAGAGGGAGAGGAGAGAATGAGGGGGAGAGAGAGGTGGTGAAAGACAAGGAAGAAGAAAGGGGGAAAAAATGAAGATAAAATGGAAGATGGAGTCAGTGTGATTAACAAGGGGAAAGCAGGAGTTGCCGCCACAGACTGTTCAAGCCCTGGCGAGGAACAGACGCAGAATACCCTGTGCTGTGAAAAGAAATGACAGACCTCTCAGACTCCTCCACTCTCTTCTGGTCTCCAGTGTGTGTTAGGGTTAGGGTGTGTGTGTGTGTGTGTGTGTGTGCGCGCGCCCGTGTGTGTGTGTGTATGTATATGTGTTGCATGATACAATACCACCATTTTTCTCTAATTTCATTCCTGGCTGATTTGACGCAGGTTTCAAGCTGTGATAAAAGAAAAATGGTGGTGGAATCGTGGGCGGCTAGACACTGAGGAATTACGAACACCTTTTCACCGGCCGCATAATCAACCCTGGCTCCCCCAAGATCCACTCAATCTCACACTGGCCCACTTTCAGTAGAATAACACAACTTAGAACTACAACAGACAACTAATTGAAAATAGAGGGCAAGGGAGAAGAGAGAAATATTCTACCAATTTTTCATAGGACAAATTACAAACACTGGCAGGTGGTGTAGTTTTAACACCCTATGTTGTAAAGATGTATTTGCATATTTCCCAGAATACATTTCAGGAGAATGCAAAAGATACCACCCCATGACTGTATTTAGTGGTGACAAAGACATGGTTGTTGAATTTCATACAGTAATTTGAAAAATGGAAGTCTTCACCAAGGGACTGCTCGAATGCTCCAATTAATACTAAACAATTTATGACCATATACATTTATCACTTGCATGCCAGTTCCTGATACTTTGAGAACATTATTGAAGATGTTACCTGAATCATGAGAGAAATAGGAAGTTATAGGATTACTGCAGAGCTATGGCAGAGGATCTGTGGCAAGGATACCGATCTACTATTCCGACAGTTGTGTGGTGAGTCTTTCTGGCTCCCAGAGCTGCTGAGGCATCACCCATTTGGGGTGCCAGTCTACAGAATGGAAGTCCATTGGGGCAAAGAGATTCAACTTGGCCAGTGATGCCGAGGAGGCATTAGCAGCAGGTATTTCCTGGTCTCATCATGCTTGGGTCACTCCCTCAAGAGGCTCCGGTGAATACAAAGCTAACGCAGGTCATCAGGAGATTCTAATTAGCTGCACATAGGTTACTCGAGTGACTCGGAAGACCAGTTTAGGAAAAAGCAGAATGGCTTGGTACGGGTGCATGGCTTTTAGCAATCTTGCTGGATCCACTGTTGTGTTGTTGCAATGAAACAGGGACACAGATACAGTTTTGATATGCCAAAATTTGAAAAGGGATTATAAGGTGAAAAGGGGATAATCAAACTGTTGAAAGATATTAAAACATATATCATGTATGAAGAAGTATGAACAAGAATGCTTATTGCCAGACCCATGACCAGATTGGACTGTGTGTTAGTTGCAGATTTGCCTCATCTACCGGGAGCTGGATACATTTGTTTAGAACACAGCTAGCCTCCACGCCTCCTGCATGTGATACTGTCAAGGTGACTGAGACTCAGAAAAATAGCAAAAACTGTTATTATTCAGCTTTGTGTAGCTAATCGTAGCAAAAAAAAACATGTCAGGTTGGAACGCGTTCAGGGAAATAAACCTCAAAAATTGAAAAGAACAAACATTCATAGAACAGAAACGAAACTAGCAAGGGAACGGGTTAATAATTTTATTTTATACTCTCAATGTTTTTCCCAGTCCCACAAAAAAATGCAACAAAGAGCCTTTGCAAAGTACTCCCTTTTACTAGAATGTCTACTTCCAGTGTCAGGCCTGCAGCTGAAAACCGTTGCTGGTGTGTGTATGTATGTTTCAGTGAGTTTGCTCATGTGTGTTTGTATGTGCGTGTGTTTGTGTATGGAGTACCTGCTCCTCCCTCTTCAAAGCATTACCCCGACTGTAGCCTACTGATTGATTGAGAAGATAGGGAAAGATTTTTAATTAGAGAATAATGGATTAACTTCCCAAGTCTTAGAGACGATAGTTATCACGGTACACAACGGATTTAATATCTACAATGTTAGATGCGTTCTTGATTCTAGCACTGCTCTGCATACGAGCTTGTCACCTAGCTAATGTTAACCGGGATAACTTTAAATCTGATCCAGGGCTTGCTAGCACCAGGGCTAGCTTATGTCAACTCTGATCCAGGGCTAGCTAACATCAGTACTAGCTAATGTCAACTCTGATCACTGCTATATTATTGTGCTGGGGAGTAGGGTCAGTTCTCCTTCTCCACTATTAATCCTTGTAGTTCTAAGGAATGCATTTTCTAAATTTTTCCTGTCTCCTGCCGTTTTAAACTTAGGAGGACATAAGGTCCTGGCACACACCTGAGGAGTACCAGGCTTGAAAGACCCGTTGCTGTCCCGGTCCAAAGTCCTCCTGGTTGTGTTGCAGATCAAGACGATACCTGACGATTTCAGCTGCCACTGTGCTGAC
>JACXGI010013648.1:0-20436 GCA_016801175.1 Esox masquinongy | reverse complement strand
GGCCAAAAAGTTCAACCTTGGTTTCATCAGACCATAACACATTTTCCCACGTGCTTTTGGGAGACTTGATGTTTGTTTTTGCAAACTTCAGCCGGGCTTGGATGTTTTTCTTTGTAAGAAAAGGCTTCCATCTTGCCACCCTACCCCATAGCCCATTCATATGAAGAATACGGGAGATTGTTGTCACATGTAGCACACAGCCAGTACTTGGCAGAAATTCCTGCAGTTCCTTTAATGTTGCTGTAGGCCTCTTGGAAGCCTCCCTGACCAGTTTTCTTCTCGTCTTTTCATCAATTTTGGAGGGACGTCCAGTTCTTGGTAATGTCTCTGTTGTGTCATATTTTCTCCACTTGATGATGACTGTCTTCACTGTGTTCCATGGTATATCTAACGGTTTGGAAATTATTTTGTACCCTTCTCCTGACTGATATCTTTCAACAATGAGATCCCTCTGATACTTTGGAAGCTCTCTGCGGACCATGGCTTTTGCTTTGAGATGCAACTAAGAAAATGTCAGGAAAATCCTACTAGAACAGCTGAACTTTATTTGTGATTAATCAGAGTCACTTTAAATGATGGCAGGTGTGTAATGACTTCTATTTAATATGAGTTTGAATGTGATTGGTTAATTCTGAACACAGCCACATCCCCAGTTATAAGAGGGTGTGCACACTTATGCAACCAGGTTATTGTAAGTTTTTTTTTTTTCGTTTTTTCCCCTCGAAGATTTCAGTTTGTTTTTCAATTGAATTGTTCACAGTATAGGTCACATTAAAAGTGGAAAAAGTTCTGACATTATTTATCTTTGTCTCATTCTTTTACATCACAAAAACCTGGCATTTTAACAGGGTTGTGTAGACTTTTTATATCCACTGTATTTCATTTTATCTATTGTTCATAACACAAAAAAACACACTTTTCTCTATTTGGCCCGAATACTGCCCAAATTATGGACTTCCTATGGATGCGGTAAAAATAAAATTAAATAAAGTCATCCCCTGATTTAGGTAGATCCTAATATATTTTATATTTTAAAAAATTACCACATCCTATAGGAAGTGGACAATGGGCTTGGGTCATTAGTCTTCAGCCCCAGCAAGTGTTTTATGTAATGTATTATTTTGTTATCATGCATCCAGTCAAAATGCTCTGATGTACAACTGTTTTTCTATGTGGTTTTGTTCTTTAGGGCTTTGTTGTCGCTCTGCTGTACTGTTTCCTGAATGGAGAAGTAAGCAGGGGTTACCACATTATTTACAATTAAATGTTTGAGTATAACAGCAATTTTGATTAAGACTAAGATGTAAATAAAAACTATACTATACTGTCTGTGTGGGAGAGAGTGGGCTAAATTGGACCAAAGGACTAGGTGGGAGTGCATTTGATTGGTTAATAGGCTGAGCTTAATAAACATAAGGATCTTGTAAATATTTCATAGATGTTTCATGGTCTCTACAGACTCAGATACAGACAACTTGCATAAGAATTGACATGTCGAAACAACAACACCGTCTAAGACAACTGAGTCATGACGGCTAATTGATATTGAATAGTGAGATTTGAATGTAGGCACACTTTGAAAATACACAATACACCACACTCCTATACCATGAATTACATTTTGACCTACCAGCATCAACACCTACTCTGCCCTGGGCAGACACAACAACCTGAAATGTAGGTAGATATGTTTTTTAAACAATATTAGATTCATTTGGCACTAGTTATGCTGAATGTAAAAACAAAACTTACCCACTCTCCCCTATGGACCTCTCCATTTGCTTTTTAATGTCTCAACCTTTCCATGTGTATTACCCACTCTCCCTCCCTCTCTGAATCTGTTGTGTGTGGGCATGTGCGGGTGTGTCCCTATTGTGTTTGTCTCAAGGTGCAGGCAGAGCTGAAGAAGCGTTTGTGGAAGTGGCAGGCTGAGGGCTACATAAGCTACAGCAAGAGGAGACGTACCCTCTTCACAGAGAGCTCCACCATTACACAGACCTCCGTTCTGGAGAAGTCCTCCCACAAAGAGGTGCCGTGCGTCAGTGACTCACACTCACTCGCACATTCCGACGCTCACGACTATGTGCCGAGCTCTGCCGACAAACACAGACTCACGCACAGCTCAGTCTCAGACAACGCACACACCTTCACACAGAACTGTGATTCAACCTGCACCGAAACATTCACATACAACTCAACTGTTTGAGAGAACAAAAATATTTGTTTCTTTTGTTCTTCCTCCTCCTTTTGCTTTTCTTTCTCCACCTCGGCTACTCCACCCTCTCAAGCGTTGCCTCCACCTTGACCTTGCAGTCCCCAGATCACAAATAGATCTGTCTTGAGAGAAATCTAATCTATATTTTCATCTATTACATCAAGGTGTAAATGGTGTTGATTATTTGGAATAGATGTATTACACAAAGGAAAATAGGCAGAAGAAATCCTGTATAATCCTTGTAACGCAATGATAGGCACATAGAGACAGTCTGATGCGTTAAGATACTCACTGAACCCCTGAACATAAAAGTATACTGTATAGAAATCAATGATGTAAGGTGGGTGAAAGCCTGTATCTGGTAAAATACCAGCAACTCACCTAAAAATAATGCTATGACAAAAAAAGCTATAAGAAACAAGGCCAAAGATATCCTTGTACTATGAAAGACATAATTTGTTGTAAATACTATACGGCCTAATTTGTGAATCAGGGAAAACAGTGGCCATTGTGCCAAGGAACAGAAAGTAGCAACAGCCTGAAATGTCATAAAACCCCCAGAATAATTTTGCAGTTGTAGCCACTGGGAGATCAATTTAAAACATGATTGGAAGTAATACATTTAAACACTAAAAAAATTTGTCATAATGTCTCTGGTCACCATTAAATCCATACTTTAGTTGTGTTATAGACTTGTAATCAATTTGTAATTGATTAAATGTATTTTTTCAAATGCATCCTCTGCCCTTTGATCATACTTCAGACGTCTCTAGAACTTGGAGATTGGAGTCTATCTGTGTACAATTCACTTGATTGGACATTATTTAGAAAGACACACACCTGGCTATGAAGTTTTAACTTAAGACGTTTGTGAAATCATACATAAAACATATGAACGTGCATACAATTAATTTAGTCCATGAGAATGTAATCTCACTGGTTGCTCAATTTATGAAACATAAAGTATGACAAATGTGGTATATGAACTGGATGTCTGTCCAGACACTCTGGGACATTGTCCTTTGATCCAGCTAATGTGGCTTGGTTTACTTAATGTTAATGAAGTAAATGCAATGCCTTTTAGTGGTTGAAAGGGAAGAGTTATTTAGTCCCATCATGGGTATCACCTCATCAGGTCATTTGTTTAAACTAAATGGATCTGTTCTCTGTGGAAGAGAGAGGTTATAAATATTCTCATTTTGAAGGCTTTCCGAGTGACCCACCTGTGTCTTCAGCAGGAAGACATGTCTCCATACAGAGTATAATTTTTTTTTACATAATGTCTGTTTGAAATATCACCCTATATAGTGCACCCATTTTTACCAGAGGCCTTGTAAAAATAAATAAATTCTCTGTATTTCCATGGGTTTGTCTATGTGATAAATGACAATACTGTATTTGAAACAAAATGTGGTGCACTATATAGTGAATATTGTGCCATTTCAAATGCAGTCATAGATTGAAGGGAGAGGTGTTTAATTGTCTGACATACATTGCACTTTCTTCTGATAGATATTTCAGTCTGTAACTCATTCCATTGCAGTCCTTTAGGTGACATCAAAATGAAGGTTGCTATGCAAAGGAATCCATGATTGCATGAACTCTAAGAAAACGGAGTATCAAAGCCAACCACAAAATTTTTAAATATTTCTTTACCCCTGTATTTTTTTTACTCTGGCCCAACCCCTGGGTTTCTTGAACCAATCAGAAAAGTTAGACAGTTTTTGGTAGCTAGAAATTGTCTTGGGGGCATTTAGATCCAGACTCCTTTCCAATAAAAAAATAACAATGTTGAGTGTTATTGTTTGGGCAGAGCAAGTAGTTTGTGTAGCCAGGCAAAATGTTGAATTTGCCTTACTCCCCTTATCAACCCAAAGTGTACTGAAAAGATCAACAATTTATACCTTATGGATTGTAATGCAACATGTTGCACAGTGCACATAGCACATCTGGAGCACTACACTGTAAAGATTATTTATTTAGACCCTCTTGTTTTTAGTCATTATTGTCTGTAGAAGTGAAATTATATAGTTCAGACTGGTTTTACTTTTAAAACGGGGTACTCCTTTTATTTTGGATTACATTTGATAACAGTCAACGTTATGGGGTCCATTCTATTGTGTCATTACCTTAACAACAACCCCTTAAAATGAAGTGTTTCTTTACATTGCATTTATTTAAAGACTCAGCAAAAGATTTTAACAGAACAACAAATTCAATGTATTTATATTTTCAAACAATCTTGAAAAGATTAATTAGATTACATCTTACTGATTTCATTATGATCATTTAAATGTGGTTGTTTTATATACGTAACTTTATTGTATGTAGGTAAATGTTTTATGGTTTATTAACATTACACAATACATTAAAATGTGGTACTAAATCAAAGAACATAAAACATGCTTTTCAATAAAATACATTAACTCTGCATTTAACAAATTGCTACAAAGATGTGTTGTTACATAAATAACTGTATTGACACATCAACAAGCTGAAACTGTACAGTGTGTAATGTAAATGTTTTCAGCTATTTGTAATGTGTAGTCAACCATGCCTCTTAGGAATTATGTTCTTATGGAACTATTTTGTAAACTGGGATTACGTTCACTATGAACGTGAATTGGTGCAAATTGTTGTTCCTTTACCTTTTGCTATTATGTTAGTAGTTTATATAGGATGGCTTCTGTCACTTCACTGATTTATGACCCTGGTGGGCGTTCCTGTCAAGTGTTTTGACAGGTGGGCAGGACGTCCGGTTTTGGTGGATGTGACTCCCTGTGTGACGTAGGCTAGGGGTGGAACTTTCGTTATGATGTATGCCTGTCCAGTGAATGAAATATGGCGGGGTGTGTGGTTTGACTATGTAATTTACGATTGCATGTTGTGCTCAGAAATCTGAAAGCTTGTGTTTCTTTTATGAAATTCTTAGATGATACGTATTTCCAAAGTCTCAGATAAAATTATCTTAAACATGCATTACTTCTCATTATTAACCCAAAGCTCTACAATGTCAGAACAGGTTATAAAACGTATTTACTACAACCTGTCAAACCCTGGCGCTTATGTGGGTTAAGAGGGTTTGAAAAGAGTGTATTTAGAGGAAACTGGGGAGAGACTCAAAAATTGTGTGTCAAATGACTGGCAGCTGGCCCAGGATACATTCACGCTACACAGGCCTGTAGCTATTCATTTTCAAAGAAATAGTCATTGTTCGTAATATAAATTCTCAATTTCAGCTGGATTTGGTCGACATGAGTACTTACAGTGGGGAAAAAAATAACATGAAATGTATGTTAACATTTACAGATGTATTAAGTAAAAATGCTTTGTGTGCTGAGAAATAAAAGCGCTATCAAGGTAAATACTTTTCATAACCTGTTCAGACATCATAGAGCTTTGGGTCAATAATGAGAAGTAACACATGTTTAATATAATTTTATTTGAGACTTTGGAATTATATATTGTCTAAGAATTTCACAAATGAATCACAAGCATTCACATTTCTGTTGATTAGAAAATCTGTAAACATTTTAGAAATACAATGTACATCCACAGCTTCATTACTCTGAAAATGTATCACACAAACATCTGTTCCATAAGTAAACATACATAACATACCCTATTTTAAAGTCTTTGTCATCAATTAGAACTGTTAAAATTTTACACAAAGTTGTTTAGAGCATTTGATTCACCGTGTGACAACAATTCCTACCAATCATCAGATATGTTCCTGACCATTTCTATATATGATTGTTCAGATTATTAAAACGCTTTATAATGACATTGTCTTGATAATTAAAATGTCTATCACCATCAAATCTACTCTTGATAGCTTTGTGCATTATCCATTTAATCTCTAAAGCTACATAGACATTGTTTAGATATATGTAAACACAACAACTAAAGTTATCCATCCAAAGTCTTTGGTTTCGTCAGACCAAGATGCTGCTCCATTGCATACTGTTTGGTCATTATCTTCATTCATGTATTTATCCATATTCTCACTCTGCCTCCGTATGATGTATGGCTCCGCCTTGAGTTCGCAGAGAAAGGTCTCAGCTGCCACGTGAATCTTGGTCAGCAATGGTCAAAAACCCATTATTTCCAAAGTTTGGCCTGCATGTGTTTCAGTCGCGCTGATAAAATTTTCTGTACAATGTCATCATAATCAATCTGGAAAAGTAATCTGGCAGAACAAGACAGGAATGTCTCCTTGTGGACTCGGGTGGTCCACTTCATATCCAATGCCTGCTTTGTGGAGAATAGTTGCAACAACATTTTCCAGGATGATACCCACTGTTGCTGTGATGATCTTTAAAACCGGGGTGTGAGGCAGCTGTTTCGTTATGACTCTTGTCAATATTTGGCAGGTGTGTTAGATTAAGAGCTCAGAACCAAACCAGTCAAGCAAATGTAGACAGCGGAGTCAAGGCAATTCCAGTTCGTTGTATTCTTGAGGCATGTTTCAAGTCTTTTGGCTGCTTGATAGTCTCAGGCCAATTGTCTGTTTTTTATGCTGTGTTGAGGATTGTGTTAGCTTAAGGCAGGGCTTCTGGGTTGCACATCAGTCAACCATTGCGCAGTCGCAGTCACATGCTGTCGCAGTCACACTACAGTCGCAGTCACAACATACTGGCATTGGCCAGAAGTAGCTCCAATCTAACAGGGTCATGCTACTTCAATCCTTCAGTTACTTTAAACAACACATCTATCGTATTAGGCGTACCCAGCATTGGTCTCAAACACTTTTTGAAATGTGGCCCATAAACAAGCATTAAAGTTAGTTTAATCAGTATCTCAGGAAGTCACATTTTATGAAAATGTATCCACTAATTCGCCCGTCTTCCAACTTATACTCCTTTGCAAACATATCCTGGTGTAGTTGATGAATTCGGGCTAAACTCCGCATCAATTACTTTGGGGCTGGCATCATGATCACGTCTTCGCCATCCATGTCTAATCTCTTGTCGACTTGCTGAGCAGTGGTTAAGCTGCTAGCTTTCACCGGTGTTTCAACCGCAATGCTGATCACTGTACAACCCGCCATGGTGTGTTATGTGTATGTAAGTTTACACAGGCAAGACTAAATGACCAACACCGGGATCTGAGTGGTTTAAATACACAGAAGCATTGCAATAAAATAATAAAAACAGACCCCAGCAGTCACCTATCGTATCATAAAACATAAGAGGTTGCCAGACACTGGTTATAAACCATCTGTTACACACGGAGCTGTTATAACACTTATAGTAACATCAAATGACTAGCAATTCAACCCAAAGGCCCATGGTGAAACATCAAACGTCTTGCTGCTGTTATAGCACTTTTCGCAACATCAATTGCCTGAGAATTTAATAAACCAGAACCCTGGAGGCACATTGTAAAACATGAAACATCTATGAGCAAAGCAATCATGAATTACATAGTCAAACCACATACCCCGCCATATTGCATTCACTGGACATGCATAAGTCATAACAGACGTTCTGCCCTAATATAGGTCATACAGGAAGTTCCACCCCTAGCATGTGTCACAAAGGAAGTCTCACCCACCAAACTAGAAGTCCCACACACCTGTCAAATCACTTGACGGGAATGCCCACCCAGGTCATCAATCAGTAAAGTGACAGAAGCCATCCTATATTAACTTCTTATGTTGGTCCTTAACGTAATTGATTCAAAGGGAAAAAAGTCTTGATGCAAATAACATTTACAGTTAATGGTTAAGGTTAAGGTTAGGCATGACAGTACTAAGTATCACAGAATTAAGGTTAGGGTAAGCGTAAAGGTTAAGTGTAAGGTTACAAAAACGGCTGTTTAAACAACAACATTCCCAAAAAAAACGTGTGGCCTATCGAAGGAATCAAACTCGCAACTATCGGATTGAAAGTCAATTGCAGTCACGTCCACCATCCCTGACCACAACACCCCAGCAAACAGCCACTCTATTTAACTATGAATACATTCATAACTGCCTCTACTGGCAGGTTTCTGATTGCAGGTAAACAGCTTTTCTCATATATTGAACCTGAACGTATTCACAGGTCACAAAGGACCTATAGCACTGGGATATGTTGACATTGAACTTAATAGCACTGCTCATATGTTCATACTGAATGTAACCGCATTTTCCAAAATAGTTACATACTGTATGTACGTAATTCCTGCAATGCTGCATTGTATGTAGTTGGTAAAAGTATGTTAAAAGTGAATAAGTCAGAGGTAAATGTTTCTTTAAATAGTAAAGTAACGTGGTGTATAGGTACATATACTGTATTTATAGCTATAAATGGATTGCACGTTTTGTCACAAAAACTTTCATTTTTGGGCCAATGTCCATATGAGCACTCTACTCAACGCATCCTCAATCAGAGCAGCAGAAGAATTTAGTCAAATGTGTATTACTAAGACTTAAAAACACAATACCAACTCTGAAAAAGGCAAATAATTAAAACAAAACCTTTTGTCATCATGACAACATTGCCATCTGTGAAAATACTTTTGATAATATGAAGATGATGGCAACGTTATCCACCAAATATCAGCCTACATTAGCAATGTCGTCATAATTTCAAAGCCTGTACAGAGCAATTTAGACAAAATGGTAATTAGCCTAACCCTATTCAACTTCTGGCTGGTGACCAAGGCCATGACGTGATGGAGGTGCAATTCATGAATTCATGCTTTGGAGCTGTGAAATGCTGTTTGAATCTGTGATCATGTCATTACTCAGAGGATGGCCTCTGGTGCCTTTACATTCTACTATGTTGGACATGTGATAGGCAGTTATATAATATGTCTTGTGTGCATATCTAATTCATTACATTGGATAATTTAGAATATGTCACTTATCATGATATATAGAATATGATATGAGCATGCCAACATTAGAGGCACCTTTGATGAATATTTGCAAAAAGTCTATATGAAATAAAACATTTAAATACTAAGTGTTGTGACTTGTTTTTAATAGTCCTATTCTTTTGATGATAAACAACTGAGCCAGTGGACAAGATCATAGACCAATTCTTCGTAAAGAATATTTTCGCGATCCTTGATATCCATTCTCTGAGCTTTTCATTCTCTGGATTTTCCTTTTCAATTCAAATGTCAGACCAGTGACTACGATTTAAATGCAAAATGTTGATTTTGTTGTCAATTAAGCAATTGTTTTAGTTTTTTAATGTGTCAGGATCAAAGGGTTCCCAGTATCCAGTTAAGCCCAGAATGTTTATTAGGTCCATTTGGAGGGGATAAATGCACTCCAATATTAAATCAGGAATGGGAACACGAAAAACCTCCCACCTGTAAACTTACATGAACGCACAACTGAGTACAGAATACAACTTGAGACTCAAAGCTGAACCTACGAGGATGGAGTCAGGATACTATGCCAGATTCACCCACAACCTCGGCAGAGAGTGAACGTGAGAGAGAAGTAGAGCAGTATGCACTGCCACCTGCTGAGATGAATCAGCTACTAACAGCCAATCACTCAAAAAAGCAGCTACTAACAGCCAATCACACAGAAAAGCAGCTGCTAACAGCCAATCACACAAAAAAGCCAGCACTCTGGTCCCAACAGAGAGCTCTCCACCACTTTGGAAAAGAAGCAGGGAGAGGCCGAATGTGAGGCAAGGAAAGTTGCCGGCTATAGAATTAGAACATACACAGATCCTTTAACGGAACGTTCAACATCTTGGCGTCTTGGGCACCGGGAAGTACCGGCTGTACCAGCCACGCAATCCCTCCACCTGGTGCACAACAAGCATCGCCAGCTTCCTCTCTCTCAGCTTCCTCTAAATCTCAAAGTATAGATTCATATGTTGTTTTGACTGTAAGATCAAGCTGAAAAACCTACACGGTTCATGGTCTATTGATAAATACCCTAAAATTGAACTAATGAGTTTAACTCAGTCCAATGTTCCTAATGATTTAACATTTTGTGAAACTGACTTTTACTCAAATGTTTTAAGTTTAAAATGAAATGTTTCAAATTTAACTGCAGTTTGATATTTCAGGATTTGTTAATGACACTTTTGGCATTTAAATTGAATGATTAATTCATCTTAGCTACACCGAAGATCAAAACATACATTTTTCTAAGGTAATCCATTCAAGTAGTACTTTCTTAGAATTTCAATAGGAATTACCCTTCCCAGCAGGTAGTGTTGCACAATTCAGGTACCCAAGTACCAAAGTTTTCCAGAAATCTCTGCAGATTATGCAATTTTGTAAATCAAGGCAATCTGTTCACAAATATCTGACTTTACATTTTATTAACTAAAAATATTAAGGGAATTGAGTGCCTTATTTTTCAATTTGCCATTCTTCCTGGTAAATTTGTTCCAGGTCATTCAGTTTTTCTAGTATCACAGATTCTATGTATTTATTTATCTTTAGGTTTTTGATTATATATCTCTGTTTTTATTGATATAGAGTACAAATCAAAAGTTTTGACATACCTACTCATTCAAGGGTATTTCTTTAATATTTTAATATTTTACTCATTGTAGAATAATAGTTAAGACATCAAAAATATGAAATAACACATATAGAATGAAGTAGAAACCAAAAATGTTACAGTAAACAAATCAAAGTACCTTTTATATTACTCTTTGCCTTGATGATAGATTTGCACACTTTTTTCTCAACAACTCATGGTGTTGTCTTTTGATGTTTACGCTAAGTTGTGGTAAGATGGTAAAGATTGGGGTCTGTAAACAATGACATTTTCTGCTGGATTGTTGGCCACAACCAAATACGTGTCTTAACGATACCCAAATTCAGCCAAAGACATAAGGTAGGCAAAGTGGCTAAAGATGTTTATACACATACATAAATCAAGAGAGATCTGCAATGTATTTATGGTCCTCTCATAGATATTCCAATAGACTTTGAAAGTGGAACCAGCCATATTTTGCCATTTTGGTTCCATAGGTCAAGTGACCCATTCATTTTTACCATAAACATTTCAAAAAAGGAATGGTTGTTGACGTTTGCAATGATCAATCAACTATCAAGTTAACAATCACCTTCAAATCTCAGAAGTCACTATTGCAAAATGTTGATATATTGGAAGAAAGTAAAGGGGACAAGATGGTGTACCTTTCGGAGAGTGAGTGGGAAAATTATCTATTTGTCCCATCAAACATTTCATTCTGTAGTATCTTACCGCCAACTAAATACAACTCATCTGGCCTATTGCCTCATAGAGCTTGCACATAGAACTGGTGTGCAAACACTGACATTGGGAAGCTACTAGCTAGCATAACTTTGTTTGGTAACTAGCTACAATAGTTCACAGGGTCATGGGCGGCCAAGGCTCATTGATGCACGTGGGGAGTGAAGGCTGGCCTGTGTGGTCTGATCCAACAGACAAGGTACTGTTGCTCAAATTGCTGAAGAATTTAATACTGGAACTGATAGAAAGGTGACAGAACACACAGTGCATCGCAGTTTGTTGCATATGGGGCTGTGTAGCCGCAGACCAGTCAGGGTGCCCATGCTGGCCCCTGTCTGCCGAAAGTGTCTACAATGGGCACGTGAGCATCAGAACTGGACCACGGAGCAATGGAAAAAGGTGGATCACGTTTCCTTTTACATCACGTGGATGGCCGGGTGCATGTGCGTCGCTTACCTGGAGAACACATGGCACCAGGATGCACTATGGGAAGGAGGCAAGCCGGCAGAGACAGTGTGATGCTTTGGGCAATGTTCTGCAGGGAAACCTTGGGTCCTGTCATTCATGTGGATGTTACTTTGACACGTACCACCTAACTAAGCATTGTTGCAGACCATGTGCACCCTTTCATGGCAACAGTATTCCCTGATGGCATTGGCCTCTTTCAGCAGGATAATGTGCCCTGCCACAAAGCAAAAATGGTTCAGGAATGGTTTGAGGAACACAACAACGAGTTCAAGGTGTTGACTTGGACATACTGAACATAGGTGGTGATTTGTTGTTTCTTTGGGATAAGGCAAAAAAAGCTAGCCTGGTACCAGGTCTGCGCTGTCTTGCCAACTTTCATATTAGGTGACAAAAAAGCACACAAAGATATGGTACTGGAATAATACAGAGCACAAAAAAATGCACAGAAACACCAATGATTCAAGTCCAAAACATTTAATGCGACATTTAAGTCAATAATTCAGTAATAATATACAAAACCTCCGTACATCAAAACAAGAAGACACTTATACAGTGCAGCGGTGAAAGAGATCAGATTAAAACATGAGTTTAAAAACAAACAGAAGCAGGCAGCATTCAGATCATCAGGGTTGGAAAATTCCATTTCTATTCAAACAAAAAATCTAAACTACATTTGTTTTTCTTAAAAGCACTGAAAAAAATGCAATTGCTTTTTTTTGTTTACCTGTTTATCTTGGAAACTGACTGACGTAAAATGTTATTGACCCCAACCCTTCAGATCAGAGATCAACAGTAGAAATACTTTCCTATAAAGCAAGTACATTACATTCAGCCATCAGTGTACAGTACACACATTCATCCTTTGTCCTGGTCTATATCAGGTAGGCAGAAACTGTGGAACATTGCAGATTGAAATGTCTACATGATGTCTTCATGATGTATATACATCTGATAGAAATGCTTACATAATGTATATATAGATGTGATTGTTCCATAACATTGTTCCTTTCCATCTTAAATACAGAGCCAGGTTTTTAAATGTCATTTTGTGATGGTTAGAAACAAACAAATTGGTTTGTTGAAACAGCGTAAACATTGTCTTTAAAATTTCGATCACACTGTATGCCTGAACTGTAGCATTACAGATTAAATCCAGCCCAAAAATACACATACAATAGAAAATAATTTCAAGTGAACGAGGGACCTTCTGGTTTAGGTCTGTCCAGATGACACATTTTATGAGTCTTCTGACTACTGAAATTGACTGACTGTATCTGCTTTCAAACAGAAAATAGGATTCACATTTTGTGGACTGCAGTTCAACAGCAGCAAATAATTTTTCACTATTAAACACAATTATTTTAGCATTTGTTTGAGCTGCTTTTTCCATGGAACAGCTGATTACAAAAAATATATCACACTTAGAATTTACTTAGGATTCTGTGAACTCTTTATAAAAACATGAGCATTTCTATAAAGGTTATATTACACCTAGTAAGATTCCAATCTCCAGAGTGATGAAATTTAGCTTTTTGAAAGGGATTAAACCATCAAAGCATGCATGCATCAGTCTACAAGAGAGTATAGGCAGCAATTTGCTTTACATATGACCAAGCACATCACCAAAATAATAATGTGAGAACAACCACAGTGCAACATTTTAATGACTACTAATATTCACTTTGCACCACCATTTACAAAATACTGCAGTAGTAGCTTAATTCTGTGTTTTACACAATAAAACAATTTGACCATTTATAAGCCTTAATGATAGGCTACACATACTCGTAAAACGCAAGTGTCCCAAATTGCCCTCTATTTCTTATTTAGTGAATTACTTTTCATGGTCCCTGATCAGAGTAGAACACAATACAAGGATTAGGGAATAGGGGGCAGTTTGGGACATACTCTAATCCACTGTGTGTACAGTAGATAACTACTTCAATGTTAATTGTTACAACAGACTTTCTGTAATAAACAATATTATATCTATTCTTTGAAAGATTACACCTCTAACTGACAACACATTTACCAGCAAAATAAGTCTCCACCTTTTGGCTAATACTATTGATGTCTTATCACATGAATACTCTAAAAATACTTTTTAAAATTGGCTCATGACATGAGATTGTCATACATGTTTAATGGGGAACTCCAATACGTTATCCTCGTATGCTGCTAAACATTCAACTTGTGATGGAAACCAAAATAACATTATATATTTTTTGATAGCCCAACCTGTTTCAGAGCGAAATAGGGACATTTGTATTTACACACACACACACACACAGATGGATGCATTCTTATTCCATGCCATTGTTACTTTCATAAAGCATCTCAAAATAGAAATGCTGATCCATGATCATGAATACAGGTCCAGACTTGAGAAAAACACACATCACATCATATCCTTCTTCATCTGCTTCCTTGCTCTTAACTCAAATGAACTGAATGAAATTCCCAAAAGTAGTTTATTTCTGGTGGGGTAATACTGTTAAAAGACTGTGCTATTTCAGGTGAGCCAGGGAGTTGTGGAGTCATCATTGCGTTACACTACACCGTTTACAGATATGCATGGTTATATAATCTGTAGCTTATAGTTTACATTAAAAGCAAATAGAACATTTTGTAGTTTAAGTTTGTGAAGAAAGGCAATCATTTGTACCATACATGACCCCCCATCATTTGCCTTCAGTCACAAACAATGCACAGTAACAATGCATCAGTCAATCAACCTCTGTCCCATTACTTGGATTTACAAAACATAATGATTGATTACAAAGGCCTCATTCCTGCTCAAAAAAGAGAACATCAATTCAATCAATTATCCTCATTTTTGTGTATATGACGTGGACCATAGTAGATTATTAACTAAATTAAAATGAGTTTATTATAAACGGTAATCAGTGAAAACGTATATTCTAGGCTATGCCCATTTTAAACCAGTAATGAGCTCTAAGTACTTCAAAGGCCTCCAGGTTAATAAAATACTGATTCAGTGTAACATCATAAAAGCACTTTTGTTGAACCATTTTTTTACATACTTTGCAGACGTGTTTTTTAAAAGGTTAAAAAAAAAGAAGAAAATAAATATTTTGTGCATAAAGGCACTTTGGAGACTTAAGGAAATAAAACAAATCAACATGGGATAAGAAGCATAATTAATATATAATGATAATGTTTAAATTGGACCAAAGGATCAAATCTGAAGTGACATCAGTTGCAAAACTTTTACTCAGCCTTTGCAAATGTATACGGCCGTGCAAACTCAGAGTGCAGTCTCGTGTTACTCTTTGGAATGTGATTATTACCGCAGAGTTCTAAAAAAACCCTTAGAATCACTCCTTATAATGACATCCATCTTTAAGCTTCCTTTAAGATATACATAAGAAAATAGCACTATAGACAAGCAGATATGCAGAGAAACTGCAAGGAAACAATCTAACCGATTATAACCTAAGCAGGTAATACATTTAATTTAAAAAAATTGATCAAGAAAGGAATGTAGAAAAAAATGCAATGGTAGTACATCTTAACACTATTCAATAAGTATTTTTTTAATCTAAACTCAAGGTGGTAAGATAATTTCTGTAGGTTTAACTTATCTTTTTTTCAATACAGATATTGAAGCTAGCTGAATGACGGCTGTAAGAAAAATCTAGATTGAAGTGCACTGCCGTTTCAGTGTCAAGTACAATAATAATCTCACCAAACAATTATAAACATATTTAAAAAGAAGAAAGTAAAAATACAATTCATGCAAACAATTTAACACTGTTATACATTGAACTCATGATACCCATTCATGAGTAAGTTGTCATTGACATTTTCTGTACTACCGGCTGTTTAAAACTAGTGGCACTATCAATCCTCGCCTGAAAAGACCCAAGGCATCTTGTTATCATAAACAAGCAATGCTAAGATTAAAAGAGGTTTGTTGTATAATCATCGTAGTTGGAAAACCTCAGCTTTTTATATCCTTCTTTTAAACACCTTCTAAAATAGATGATCTAACCTTTACACAGTTTTTACTTTTTGGCATTTCATTCCGCAAAAATGAACTCTAGAAAATATACCTTTCACTTAAAGACTGGTTTAAATCCTGTCACCTTCCTTGTCTTCCTCAGAAGAAAGTGTTCTTCAAGGAGTGGTACACATAGCAAAGAGGGGGATTGTCCTCCGCCTGTCACCAATCACAGCTTGCGCAGGTGAAGATGTCCATAGTTGTTGACGTTATAGTATGCTGATATAAAGTACTGAACACTTAAACACAAAGCACTGCGATGTTCTACGAACAGTTGTGGTCAACTAAGGATCATTGTTTCTACTGTTGGTCCAGTAATTCTTTCTTTTGCTTTGATCCTGGCTTGAGTTTCCAGGCCTGAGTAGTATTCCATGATGCAGGGATGACTGAGGCAGACGATCACACCTGCAACCTGATTGGTCAGTGGATAAATATTTATATTAGTTCAGTCTGTCTCAATTGGCCAGTTTGTGACGTCTACCGTACCGCACAAGACGTTACAACCCTCGTTCCCCTGCACAGATGTCGCAGCATCAACCAACTGCACCGTCCAGCGCCAAGCTGCGATAACAAAACGCGGTAAACCGATACAGGAAATACTGTAACTGTGTCAATGTTATAAGATAGCAATGTCTGAGCATAGGAACACAACCATTATTTATTTTTACTGCTCCGTGAGAAACTTGCCATAATAACAAGGACACCCAGGACAGATAGACAGTCTCAACTTTAAGAAAGGTGTAGGAGTTGTGGGAGTTATTAACTACCTATTGTCCCCCTTCTGACGTAAGGACATAACTGAAATGACTGGACGTAAGGACATAACTGCAATGAGTGGTCGTAAGGACATAACTGATATGACTGGTCGTAAAGACATAACTGCAATGACTGGTCGTAAGGACATAACTGCAATGACTGGTCGTATTCCACGGAGGTTCCAGCAGCACACAAGTGGTCCATCTCTCCTGGTTGAAATGAGACTCCTAGCTGGGGGGAGGTCCCGAGACATTACACAATGATATGTACAGAATGAGAATCATCCTTTTCCTGGACAAAGCCTCCTGCCTTCCCTGGAAGGACCCTCCTCTGAAGGTTTCTGAACGGCACTTGACATTGGATGGTAAGCCAAGGAGCAAATCAAGGAGGACACTCTACTGTATGTCAGTCGGATAGTGACATTTTTGAAGTCGTTTGGGGTGTCCAAATTAGGGGCGTTGTACAGAAATTTCATCATATCTAACCAACCAGAGTCCCAAAGCCAGTGACACATTTTTTTTAAATGGAGCTATCCTCTTTTTGATTTCTGGAATCTAATCTTCAGTTTTTGGGACTAGTTAGAAGGGTTAGAATGTGATGCATTCTAGAAATCCTCAGAGCAGTACTCAGATCCAGACTCACTTCAGCGGTCCAATGGTGGGTGACTCCATTACGGAAACAGTAATTAATAATAGATCAAAAGTGGATTTACATCCACTCGCGAAACAACCATATTAAACAAGCGCTGCTGGTTGCGATGTATTCTGGACATATACTGTATGTTGGATAAAGTTGGTAAAGTTTACAATGAATTAGAGCTGTCCAAGTTAACATGTTATTATTGGCTAAACACGCATTACATGTACTACTGGAGCTATGGTTTTCCTTTTTGTTATAGATTTGTGCACATTTTATGAAGTTTAAATTAAACATGTCGTGGGGCATTTTAAAGTAGCCACAAGCTTATATGTTTTGGGTTGACATCAAACAACAACAAAGTTAAGCCAAAGTTCGTCACGTCAGCTAGCTACCTATAGCTTACAATCTGATGACTTAAACACTGACTAAGCTATTACACGCATTTGAATGACACAGGAATAACCCTAAAGGGATAGGCTGCTGTGTCATAACAGTAAAAAATCCTAGTATTTTTTTTTACTACTGACAGTGATCATAAGGAGTAAGCCTACTTAAACATGGGGTATTAACAGCTATATGTTACAGTGACCGTTTTCTGATGTTGATGTATTTGTTTTGTTTCCATCTCTAACAATCAAAGAATAGGTATGTAACTCAATGCACTGCTTTTTAAATGAAAACTTCTTACTTTAGGGCCAAATACAAGATTATTGAAAAACCCAATATATTTGTTGAGTCAGATTTGGGTATAGATGGTTAAAACTAGGAGTTGGTTTGAATTCAAATACGGCCATTCGCCTTTCATACAACCTTTCTGTCTTTCCCAACTGTCTAGCTCTCTGTATTTGTTTAAAGCATGACAGATATATAAAGGCCAGGCACCACAGGCTTGAATGTTGAAATGTAATAACCTTGGTAGGTTAATATCAGTATTCTTAAAAAGAAAAGAAACCTTTAAAAAAAATTCACTTGATGGAAAACTTGACGGAAATGTACATTTTCTGGAGTTAGTCCTATATTTTAACTTCCACTAAATTGCAAAACATTCTGCTCAGCTCGCTAAATGCCTGAGTAGTAAAGGGAATCCAGGAAATATCTATTTTTAATCCAGTGTCCAGAGAAAGTAATTTGCACAATATGCACATATTTAATGAGGTATTGCCTCATTATATGTGCCTGGGTGTGGTGCCTGGTCTTAACTAGGAGTTAGTTGTAGGTAGTCATGGGTTGGTTTAAATAGGATTGTAATAGGTTGATTGGTTTAGATAGGGTTAGCGGTCACATGATGCAATTCACTCAGCATGGCGGTATCAAAGTGTGGTTGATCCAGCTGAGTTAGACGAAGGGCTCAGTTGGGCTTTTGGGTGCAGTGCAGTTAGGAGGGTCTGGAATCCGTTCTCCAGAGTCCAGAATTAGGCTTGTGTCAGGGTACGGGTTGGTTGTCTTGAGGTATGCGTTTGAGGAGTCTGGGTACGGGTTCGGAAAAGGATATGGGTTGGTGAGGCTGGTCACTGGCAGTGGTCCGTGGTTGGGTGTGAGCGTAGGGGTGCGGTTGGCCGTAATCTCAGATCCAGTGTGGAAGTGGCTGATGGGTCTCGGAGTAGGTGCGATAGAAGTGGTGGCGGCGGCCTCGTCCTGGCCCTGGCCCTCGTCGCTGGGGTTCAGGTGGCCGGCGTCTCGGCCTGCAGGCTTGACATGCGGATCTGAGAGCTGCTCTTGCTGAGGATGGAGAGCTGCGTCCCCCCGTTCACCCCGCTGCTGGCCAGTGAAGGGTGCCGGTGCTTCAGGTCCACAGCAAAGTACCTGTTCACCGTCCAGCTGCGCCATTTCCTCTTGATCTCCGACTGCACCTTCAGGGAGATACTTCACAAGGTCATTATTAATGGACCTCGCTGGAAAGACTCAGCATGAAACCCCCTTTCTGTCTGTCTGTCTGTCTGTCTGTCTGTCTGTCTGTCTGACTGGCTGGCTGTCTGTCTGTCTGGCTGTCTGTCGGTCCGTCCGCCGCTTTAGCCGTCTCTCGTGTTTTTGTCTGTCAGTCGGGCCTGTCTGTCTCTCTGTTTCACTATCGCTTGGGATTTTAAAGCAAATTGGGTTGGTTTAAAAGAGGGCTTACCTCTCCATTCAGGAAGCAGTAGAGGACCGCCACAACAAAGCCCTACAAGGACACAAAGAGAATACGCGTAAGCAAACTGTCCTCGCATAAAGAAGGAATCAGGAATGTAACATTAGATTAACAAGGTTACGCACACACCTGAAAGGAGTGCACACACCTGAAACACGCACACACCTGAAAGGAGCCAAGGCCTAGCTCAAAAACCAGTCTCTCCCTCTTGCTGACGTCCTCGGGGGAGAAGGCAAACACAGTGTAGTGGATCCCAAACAGAGGAATCAGGAGCAAGGTGGAACGAGCCAGGCGTCTGTCAATCAAACAACACACGCAACACTGACACAATGTCCAAATACACTATCGACCTCATCAGCAGCGGGTCAACAGATTCAGACATGATTGAGAAAAGTTCACAAACAGACTCATGACAACAAGAACAAACATCATGAAGTATTAGAACAGTAGATGAATGTGATGAAGAGAATTTCACAGAATGACACACTTCTTGTAACTCACAGGTAGATACTGGATTCATTGCCACCAATATCTGGAGACTGAAGTTTCTGGACAAGGATGATGATGATGCCAATAAACAGGACAAAGTTGATCTGCCGAAAAATAAGACGGTAAGTTAAAGGACAAATTCAACATGTCTATATTCACTTATTCTATATTCACACATACTGTAGGTATCAGCAAGAGCAGGTGCAATGGTCTCTTAATTTTTTCCAGAGCTATATAGTATAATATTGATAAGTGCCTTACCATGATAGAGGCTAGGACAGGTCCCTTAATCACCCACCAAATACCAGCATTATCATTCATATCCCAACACCTGAAGAAGGGAGGGAGGGCAGAAATAAAGACAGGAAAGAGGGAAGGTACATAGAGGTGAGGAGGGAGGGAAGGTATATAGAGGTAAAGAGAGGAGGGAGGGAAGGCATACAGAGGTAAAGAGAGGAGGGAGGGAAGGCATACAGAGGTAAAGAGAGGAGGGAGGGAAGGTATATAGAGGTAAAGAGAGGAGGGAGGGAAGG
>JACXGI010013646.1:5764-20548 GCA_016801175.1 Esox masquinongy | reverse complement strand
GCATATTACGGTCTCTTATGATAGAGACCCTAATATGATTGCTACCACAAAAAAAACATGTTCTACTGTACATGTAATGTAGCATGATGGCATGCTTATAGACAATACCCTTATTTTTCAACAGCAATGTTTGTTAATTAGTTATCCCGCCTAATAACTTTGCACCTATGCATAGCTTGCCATGAGTACAGTAGGCTTGCACAAAAACAACATGCAACCCTAAACCCATAAATATTGTAACATACTTATAAGCATATTATGTTTTTTAAATTAGGGCAAATTAATAAATTAATAAAAATCTTCAAATAGGAGGTGTACCCATTAATAGTGGTTATAAGCACTTGTTTTCTAACTAGCTCTGTTCCTTCCAGCCATATTTGATGCTAAAGCAGCACTGAGATGTGTAGAGGGAAGCAGAGCAGAGTGACAAGAGGAATCTTTGAAGTGCATACGACACGTTATTAGATCTAGTGTCATATTGTTAAAATACGTTTATTAGTTTGATTATATATTGTTAATATGTTTACTCTTTAATACACTGCTCAAAGAACACTTAAATTACACATCGGGTCTTGATGAACAAAATATATTAAAGATCAAAATCTTTACTGTACATTGTGTAATTCATTGAGGACAAAATGACCTAACAACGGTTAATGGAAACCAAAGTCCCCAACCGATTGAGGGCTGGATTCAAACTCGCACCGAACATCAAAGTAAACAACTGAAATCACAGGCTGTTCCAACTTGCGTGAATTTCATGACGGCAACTCATAATGTGACTCAGTAGTGTGTATGGCCCTCACGTACCTGTATGCACTCCCGACAATGTCTGGGCATGCCCAAGATGAGACGACAGATGGTTTCCTATGGGATCTCCTCCCAGACATGGATCAGGGCATCAGTGAGCTCCTGGACAGTCTGTGACGCTACTTGACAGCGTCGGATGCACTGAGATAACGTCCTAGAGGTTCTAAATTGGATTCAGGACTGGGAAATGTGAGGGCCAGGCATCAATGACAGTTTGGTCAGAAACATGCACACCACTATCCCACTGGAGGTCATTTTGTAGGGCCATGGCAGTGCTCCTTCTGTTCCTCCTCGCACAAAGGAGTCCTGCTGCTGTGTTGGTGCCCTTCTACGGCCCTGTCCAGCTGATCGTGTAACGGCCCATCTCCAGGTATCTCCTCTATGTTCTTGAGACTGTACTGAGAGACACAGCAAACCTTCTGGTGGTGGCACGTATGGATGTGCCATTCTAGAGGAGCTGGACTACCTGTGCAACCTGAATGGGCTGCAGCTACCGCCTCATGCTACCAGTAGTGACAAGGACACTAGTAAAACTAGAGAAGAACCAGAGAAGAACCAATGGTTCTATAAAAAACATTGCCTTTTCAGGGTTGTCTTGCTGTTGCCTCTCCAGTGCACCTGTTATCACTTTCATTTGAACGACAACAGGTGACATTGATTCACAATCGCTTATGATTCCAAACTGGACAGATTGATATCCCTGAAGTTTAATTGACTTGGTGTTATACTGTGATCATTACGTGTTCCCTTAATTTTTTTGAGCAGCATATTCAAGCTAAGTGGCAGTTAGTGACAATATACAACTCCGGAAAAAATTAAGAGACCACTGCACCTTTTTCTTTCCTTTCCAAAAAAGTCAAAAAGGAAAGTTTTGAGTGAGGAACAAAAGTGTTCAATTTGCAGTGGTCTCTTAATTTTTTCCAGAGCGGTATATTGTAGAAGCACTAGTCTACATGCAAAAGTACTTTTAAAAAATAAAACTTTTTGCTGTCTGTGCTTTCTTAAATAGGATGCACGTTTTTCCATTGCTTGATCTGAAATAGGTCTAAATAATTAAATAGGCTAAATCCTCAATGCAGCAATATATTGTGGGAAGATTGTGCCATTACAGACAAACCATATCGTAATATAAATAAATGTTTTGCAGTTCTTGCATCTAACCTGATATACCCGCAGTCAAATCTAATTTAATTTGGCCTTGTAAAAAGGTAATTGAACACTTATTTCAGAATCTGATGTAGTTTATAAGCTTCCAGCAGGCTATACACCCCACCTTCTGAGCTTCCTACAATCAACATGAACAATATTTTCATGTTTCTACATCAGATTTAAAGGCATTTTGACTAGCGTTGTTTTGTGACGTTACACAAATATTTTATTGAACACTGGGAAACCTATCGGAATTCATGTGTATGGGTTTATTGCCCAGATGTCAAATGGAATGGTTTAATAAATATAACTCACTAATCTGTTGGTCAATAGAGCCCAGTAACCTACTAGTATTTATAAATAGATTGGCTGAGTAGTGTAGGGAATCACTGTGCTCAATAAATTACTGTTATATTTGTAACAGACCCCAAAACAATTTCCTTAAAGTTTTTGTAAGTTGGTCAAGCAAAAGTGAAAAGGATTATAGCAAGTGTGCTATAAGGGGAGAGTTGGTTTGAATGTGAACTTGTGTTGCTTTATTCAGCTAACTTCCAAAAGGTTAGAGCCAATTAGAGGGATCTTCCTGAAGTGTGCATTTTGAGTGAGGACCTTATAACAGGAACTAATAATAACACTAAAACAGGTTAATAAATGTAATTACTCATGACAACCCCTTTGAAATAGGCAAAGGAATATACAATATATATCGACATATAAAATCACAACTGTCAATCCCTGGCAATTCAGTGCACTACATACACACAATATTCAAAACATCTGGATGGGAGTTTTACTCCGGTTTCATATATTTTTTAAGTATATTGCTCTGGCCTTGGCTGCACTGACCTCAGCCAATGGATTGTCTGTGCCATTCAGCTTTATTTTCTTAAAGGGATATTTCACCCAGAATCAATGTTTATGCATTGCTGGTCAGTCAACAGAGTCTAGAAACATTGTTCTGCCAGCGTACCCTCCCTTTCCCTGTGACCAAATACATGGTAATGATGGCAAAGTTGTTTCCTATTAAATATTTTCCTGCTTCAGCAATGTCGTCATATTTTAACACTGTATGACCTGTGCCTGTGATAACATGATATTGGCAGTTAGCAATATTTATTTTGAAAGTTGTCCTACATGTCCAGTTAGTATATTAAGTTGATATCGGTTTAATTAAGGAACTAAAAATGTCTGTCAGACATTCTTATCCACAAAGACACAAAAGGGTATTTCAGCTCAACACCACTGTCAATAATTTCAAACACAATGATGTCCATCAAATCAGACAGTGTTGTCTTTAAATTTATTACTGGCAAACATGGGTAACTGTTTAATGTGAGATACTCATGATGCCCATTTCAACCACTGTATTCCAAGGGCAGTGACCTATAATGCTAACTAATGAAGGGCAATGGAATGAGTCTTACATGCCATTTGCCCATTGATGTAGACTTACTGCAGCCAGTGTTGTTGCCAGCGCCAGCTAGCATAGGCGGTCACCCTATCACATAGCTATGACACCACCCATTCCAGTCTGAAATAAACCAATGCTCAACTCTAAGGAACTCATATTATAGAAGTAAAAGTAAGAACGATATCCATTTTTATCTCATAACGTATTGCACAAGCTATTTACCTTAATTTGGGTATTTTTGTTAAGTAGCTACAAATACTAAAACAAAAGAAAAAACAGCTACAACAGTATTGTGTAGTATCAAGTATCTGGATGCTAAACCTGGTAACAGTGAAAATTTAAAAATGATAAATTAACAAAAGATAAACAAGGATTTACATCACTAGCCCTTTCTTTGTCCCACATACAGAAGATATTACACAAGTTCCCACAGTCAAGTATTGAATTTAAAGCAAAGATTAAATTACAAAGACCAGAGAGACATTTTAAAAGCCACAAATAAGGGAAGTGATTGCCAGATGGGTGAGAATAACAAATCTCATTAAGCATGGTCAACTTGATAATTATGCCGAGAATCAACAGATTTTAATTGTTGCGATGGGAGAAAATTGATTAATCAACCATATTGTAGTGACCTCACAATAATGATCAAAATTCAAACATGCATTCTGCAATAAGGTCCTACCGTAATACTTTTAAGTAATACACATTATGGCCAAAGTACAAAAGCTTTGTTTTTGCAACAAATTCAACACCACATCATTGAGCAATTGTCTCCCTTTGTCAGGCATGGTGGTGGCTGCAACATGATATGCATGACATCGACAAAGATTCTCACGTTCTTAAAATAAATGGGATTCAGCCAAGGAGGCACAAGATTGAAGTAGAAAACCTGCTTCAGTCAATTGACACCAGACATTGGGACAGGATCTCACCTAGCAGACAATTGCCAAAAGTACAAAAAAAAAAATAAGACTTGTAAATCACATTCATATGCATTGATGTAATGACTGCTGCAGTCAGACAGGCAAGTTCCTGTTATAATGTGAATTGTGAGCAGTTTAGGGATGAAACAAGCGTTAAAAAGTTTCCCTCTGACTTTTACTTCACCTCGCTCTGGCTTTATGACGTTCTTGTGTTGTTGGTGTACACAAAAAAAAGGGAGAGCGAGCCTGGATCTTACCAGTCATGGTTATTGGATCAGGACTGGTATGTTCCCAAGATGAATGTAAAAATTAGCTTAAGAAGCAGCCTACAATGTGGTGCAAACCCAGCAACATGTGTGCAGGGATGAGAGCCAATTAGATCCCAGCATGGCTTGCGTCATCTCCCCTGTCATCTCCCTACAGTGCAATGACCCACATCAGTTACATTGTGTCACAGAACTCACAGATTGCTCACTAGACAAACGGTGAACGCAGTAAGATGGGGTAAGACAAGTGGTTCAAAACTAGACTACTCCTGAAGGTAGCTTCCCAAAAGTGACAAAGTAGGCTTGCCTGGTAGATTAATATAATAAGATCAAATAGATCGTTAGTATTCATTATCTGTAATTTTTTCAAACTTCCTCAAGAAATAAGCAGCAACAGTCCAATGCCTGCACATTTATTTCTTGCTAGATGGACAATTAAGAATTTGTGCGTTCATGATGAATGACCAGGAGTGTGAATTGGAGAACAATGAAGATGGAGAGTAACAATTAATCACGAACAGACAGAATAAAATGTTAAAATGACAAACTACAGTACCAAATAGTTAAAGGGTAGAAAACACGGCTAAACTTTTTGTATTCGCAATTAGCCTAGTATTTGCAAGGTAGGCTATAGCTTAATCTCTAAATTTGTTGACGTCAAGATAGCTGCAATGTACACCACGACTAATTTGAGATTTTTTTTTTTTAAATCGTTTTTTGGAAGGGAGCCAGATACTTCTCTGAACGGCAGAGATGTCATTGTCATTTATATTTCAAACACTTTCACACACCCCCTACCCAATCCCAAAACTCCACCACTCACTTCTTGACGTTGGCCTCGCCGTTCGGTATCCTCCGGAGCTTTTTCTTCTTGAGGATCTTGACAGCCCTGCGACAAAGCGTGTCAGAGTCCAGCATCTCCTTCACCTTCCCGTAGGAGCCCTCGCCAAGCAGGTCGCCCATCAGATACTTCCCAATCAGCTTGGCCCTCTTCCGGCGTGGCTGGTAGATGACCTCGGTGGAGTCGATGCGGTGGATGAACGTGTCCATGCCCATCAGCTCATTCTCAGTCAGATAATCCAGGTGCTGCAGCTCCCCGACACTCATGTTTAAATCGACCGAGTTACGGCCTAGTTCCGGCAGTAAGCTCTAGGCAGTCTAATGTACTATATTGCGACCAGTGGCCTTTTGGCCTAGGCTGTGTATCCTGGTGGCTTTAGGGATACAATTCAATTAGAAAACACTAAGGGACATGGGAGGTGGTGCATCTGAGGTGGCGCAACTGAAACGTTTTCAATTGGTATAGAGTAGGTCTGTAAACATGAAGAGGCTCGTTTCTGTTTTAGTGAAGCTGCAGACTAACGGTTTCTAGAGAGGTGTAGGATAGTTAGCTAAGACCGAACGGGGACAAGGTCCAGATTGAAAAGATTTGTGGGGAGTTCAAACCGTGTGACAGGTGCTACTTAATAGAAAGCGGGATGTCTGGCCGAGATTACATTCCGCTGCCTAGCTCCATGTCACCTTCTCTGTGTTCTGATATGAGACGACGACAGGCAGAGGGAGAGGTAACAGGTCCTGTTTTAAAGACAAGCAAAGCATTTCGGCCAAAGGTCCTTGTAGCGATCCATGGTCTCTACCTCAGAGAGAGCAGGGCACCAAAAACCACACACCAAAATGAGTCATTTCTGTCTTTTGTATAGTTAATGTTATTCCTTCTCAGGATCCTTGATTCTTTTGTTAACTGTTCTGGTACGTCCACTAATTTTCTCAGTTGTCAACTCTGAATTTTTCCTCTTGGGAACCTGAGGGTCAAATTGATAAACACAGTCAAACACCTCAGCAAGTAAGGCATATTAGTCTATTGTAATCTTCATTATGTAGAAAGTGAGTGTCAACCATAAGCCCACAATATATTCAGTATTCGTTTTAAACTACTTCTGGTCTGAGGTCTAAACACTGTAAAACATACGATCAGCGTTTCAAAACGCAAGCCAACGAGGAAAAAATCGAGAATACAAATTTTCTTGAAAGACACTAGTCTTCGCACCACTCCAATGGATGTCGCACATATAACAGTAGAAAAGCTTGCAAATTTAAAAGCTGCGCTTGTATGCTCAGTCTGTTGGCTTGAACTACAGTATTTACAAAGCAAAGTTAGCCTCGGGTATTTTGTTGTGTGCCGATTGTTTAAGAATTCCCCATAGTACCTACTTAAAAAAGGACAGTAAGATCGGAAACTAGGTTTCTAAACAAATAACTTACGCTATCTAGCCGATGCCATGTACCCGGCCACCTAACACGCTTCTGACACCTCAGTTCTTACACTTCAGTCCCAAACACTACTAGCTAGCTACGTTAACATACTTGCACGCATTTAGACGTTCATTCAACTAGCTAGGTGGTGTCGTTACGGGTGTTATCAAGGTAACTCACCTAAATTAAATGATTAAAATGTTTTTTAGTTTGGTACATTACAGTGAGTTTGTGTTGCTATTCAGAAGCAAAGTTACTAGCAAACAATTACAGTAACGTCAGAGCTAAGGTTCCATCCTCCGTACCTGTGTTTGCAAACTGCAACGCTCCTACCAGCTAGCTACAGTCGCTAAAGCCAAGGCTAAATACAGATTGAAATGGATTGCGGTAACGTTAGCTGTTGCTAACGTTAAGTCAGCCAACTAGTACAGTAGCAAAATGTTGACATTTTGTGTTAACGGGTCTCACCTTCACATCCAGACTTTCAGACTGTATCAAAAAATATATCCTGTAAGTTACGTAGTATTCCGTTGTAGTGTTCTATTTGTGTTTGTCTGCAAAAATATGTGAGGTTTGCTATTCCTGATGCAGCTGCAATCCGGTAACCGCCATCTTGTTTACCTCCCCCTCGCTCCTTTTGCTTCAGTCTGAAAAGCCAACCCATTTTTTACGAGCCAACCTCTAACGACGTTAATGCGTCAACATTGTCTTGAAGTTTTTATATTTACTGTCAGCCTTCACGAAATCTGCTTTGTCTAGGTTCTAGAGCCAATTTTAGAAGTTGAACTAAAACTAATTGAGCAGTGAAATATATAAAAAATAAGAACCGATAAGGACAAAAAATATGCACATTTAAGCAGGCACCACAAATAAATCTAGCAGAGATGGCACTAATATGATATCAGTTATATATAACTAAAGGAAAATATTTTAGGACATCTCAAAGTGTATCCTTAACATTTACCACTACAGGTCAATGGAGTCAGAGGTTAGTCAGCTTGACAGGGCATGACTGCGTAAGGTTACTGGTCACTGCCCTATACAAGTATCAACTACCATAGCCTACAGAGGCCAACACTGATGTTGCGGTTGGCTGATGCGGCGTTCCAGGGGGTCTCTTTTGCTTAGTTGGTGGATGTTATATTTAACTGAGGTAAACACCAAGAGATCGACGCTTGGATTTCACAGATCTGTTACCCTTCCCATAGGAATCGCTGTGGCTGACTGCCAAAGTCTGGGGGTGATAAAAAGGTTAGGGACCCTCTGTATGGGGTAGGGGGACAACGTGCACAGGGTCCAAAAGTGCTGTCTTTGATGATTATATAAATTCCCGCCAAAAGCAATTGCGTGTTTATTGGCTCACCCGGCTAGGCTGGTTAATCTTCACTGTAGGCCTAGTTCGCGCAGTTATTTCGCTTGTTTCCACTCTGCCCTACTGCAACGCAGCTCCTTTCGCAAGGGATATTAAGAATCACGCAGTCTCCAGTTATAATCGCTACCCTTTTAAAATAGCCTATCAACAGTAAGCAATATGCAACCGGTACCCTAATTAAGGTTGCTGGTTTGAATCCTCAGCTAACCAGGGGAAAAATCTGTTATTGTGCTATCAAGCAAGTGCACTTGCTCCTGTAAATCCCATTCAATTACAGCATATGCTAAACTAATTTAATGTAAGTAATGAAAATAATGTATATACAGTATGTATAGAAGAGTGACTATATGTAAATATGCGGTGGAGAGTGAAAGCAAACATTGGTGCTGTGTATCGGATCGCTCAGTTGGGCTGTGTTCAGCTGTTGGGGTTGCTGCTGCGGAGGAGGTGAGTGTGAAATGGCCAGTCAGTTAGCGCCGCAATCTGCACTGATAGTGTTTAAATCGTTTACGTCACATTGCTCTTAGACCTTGAGGTAATTGTTTCTCTTGGGAGGACCATTGCTTTTTTGCGGAGCGATAGAAAACATCCTGCGTTGGTAAAAAGGGTCATTTTGTTCGGAGGATCACAGATTCGAGCCCCGGGTGGGGCGATCAGAACAAGTCTGTTAACATATTAAGCATTCAAAGAAACGTCTGAAACTAGATTCCCAACATAGATGTCTTGTCAAAAAGGGGAGGTTCTCTTCTCCACTGTAAGCAATCCAGTAAATGTAGAGAAGCAGTTAAGATAAAGTGTTGCCTTGTTTTTATGCAGAACTCACGTCACATTCTCTTTCTTGCTGCTCCTGATGACCAGGTGTTCATGCTCAGAGGCTGACGTAAGGGACACTCATAAGAATAAACACCCACAAAGCCATCAGGCCAGATGGCATCCTTGGTCACATCTTCAGATTGTTTGCCACCCAGTTGGCTGGCATCTTTACAGACACATTCAACCTGTCTCTGGCTGTCATTGCTACTTGCCATTGCACTCACCCTTGTAATGGGGCAGTGCTTTGAAAGGCTTGCAACTGCCCACATCAAAGGCAGAGTGCCGTCATCACTGTATCCCCTCTAATTTGCCTACCACCTCAGATCCATAGAGAATGCAATCTCCATCACTATTCACACAACTGCAACACAGCCAGAAAATAGGAAGAATGCTGTTTGTTGACAATAGTTCAGCATTTAGTGCTACTGCTTCCTCCAAACTCGCCATCAAACTGAACACCACCCTGTGACATTGCATACTAGAACATATGACGGGAGACCACATGCTGTCACTAATACTTAACACTCGGGCCATAGGAGTGTGTCCACAGCCCTCTGCTGTACTTCCTGTTCATCCATGACTGCTTGGCTCTGCATAACATCAACACCATCATTGAGCTTCAGAATCACCTTTAATTACATTTAAACAGAACACAAAACTCTAGTCAACATTTATTTACATTAAATGGTGAGCAAATTAGATAAGTGATGAGTATTTCCTACACATTAACTGGCAGTAATTTACAGTTGATGTGCACATTTATAGTCCCATCTAGGTAGTAAATGCATCTATCTAGATGAAACAAGATTGGCAGTTTTAGGAGCAATATTGTGCAGCTCTTTAATGATCAGTTAACAGGCGGGGTCTTGGTGTGGCTAGCATAATCTAAATCATTACTGAGTGCAACAGGATGGAGAAAGAAAGTGTTCAGGTAGGAGGATGTTTTTCTCATTATTGACCTGTACTGTAGCTTGTCCTTTGTCTGCTGGAGAATCATGTTTGCAACAGTGGGTGACTTGGGTGGAAGGGGTCAGCAATGATCTTGCCTGCACTCTTTCTAGCCCGGGTTATATAGGGCCTTGGTGGTGGGCAGCCTGTGGCCAAATGGCCTTTCTGTGGATTGTACACATTTTCAGTTGCTACAAGTTGTGCAGCATATTCTCTGGAGTGTCTTCATGGTGATCACTGTGATATTGTCTTCCTACCTGATATTATGGGTGACGGACCCTTAGGAATTTGAAGGAGTTAGCTGAGCTAACAGCTGGACCCTCAAGGGTTAGAGGTGGAGACTTTTGTGAAGTCTACCAACTACTCTGTTTTGTCTGAGTAAAATATTATGTTCTTTCAGATGTCACTGCGGTTGTAGGTTGGATAACCAACGAGTCAGCCATCAGAGAGGAGGTGACAACTTCCTTAACGTCAGCAAAACAGATGAAACAGTAGAGGGAACACACCCTAATACACATCAAGGGGCTGCAGTAGAGTGTCAGCAGTTTAAAGCTCCCAGGCTTCACCGAGCCATGGATGGTCAACACCACCAATGTTGTCAAGAGGGCGCTAGAGTGACTACTCTTGAAGGCCACTAAACAATGTTGACTTGCCACCCTGGGTCCTCTCCATATACTGTCACTGCACAATAGAGGGCATTTTGACCAGCTGCATCCATCCTGGCATGGGAAAAGCTACGTAAACAACCACTGGGTACTCCAGCAGGAGATGAAGATGGCCCCCATCCATCCAGGACAACTCTCTGAAATGGTGCCTTATGGAAACCTGTAGCATTACCAAGGAGTCTTCACACCCTAGCCAAATGCTGTTTGTTCACTAAGCATCACTGAGCTAATCTCTGAAACACAGAAGTAAAATCTTGACTCTACCCACAGGAGATTGTACACAGCACATTTATTTCGGAATATTCTGAAATGACAAACTGCAGCACAGGTGTTCCATAGCTCATTACACCCCAGCAGTGTTGTACAATAATATTAATGTACTATTTGCTAGTACGAACTATTTGCTTGTTAAATGAATGTGTTTTAAACATAAATTGTATTAAACATCCTCTTTATCTTGCAACTTTCATCTACATCATGGAACATCAATTGAGTATCAATTGAAATTAAATAGTTTTTTCCACAAGTCAACAACAGGGGGAACCATATTCCACTACTACACATTCAAGACAATTTATTTTTATTGTTTGCAGTGAAGCATTTTACATTTGTTGCTTGCCTTTACGATATAGAAAGATGTTTACATTGTAAAATATTGGAAGGGTGGTAAAGCAAACATAGCAAAACCATGTACTAAAAGTACAAACTACAGCCATGTATTAATAGTCAAATTATGTTTTTGGTTACTGCCATTGTCAAAGAACATCTTGAACATGTGAAGAAACTGAAATTAAATTAAATCTAAATCAAGACAGATATCACAATACAGAGAGGACAGGTAAAGTTATAGGATACACTGTGTTTTGAGACATGACAGTAAGATCCAATCATGAAACACCGCTATGCTGCCCTAGCCGTCAGATTTATTAAATAGGATACTTTGATGTTGCAGTTCAGTAAGAATATCAACTGACAATTGGAAAACTTAAACTGGATCAGACAAATACGTCCTTCTCATTCTCCTTCCAAAACAATTTGTCAACAACCAATTCCACACAATCTAGAGGGGCCTACGTGAACAGTGTCCTAAAGTCTGTTTTCACAACAGAGAAACAGGAATAACTGTGCCATCATAATATGCCAATGTTGGTGGTTTAAAAAAGTAACGTGAACAAAGTCTGCCAGTTTCAGTAGTATGGTCTCCTTGGATTATTCTGAAAGAAAAGAGAGAGGCCTGTTACTGAAAACTCTTACCGAAGCAAGGCCATCTTAACAGAACAGAGCTTGCATATCTTGTTGTAATTACCAGTGGATTTGGCCTGAAGCGGTAGGCTAGCATCATCCTCTTTCTGAAAGCATCATACTCATCATCCTGTCCTGAAAGCTCGGCGGGTCGGTCAACCCCGAACCCTGCCCCGTCAATCGCTGTGATTCCTCTGGAGTAAACCAAGACACGACAGTTGGTTTGTATGTGTTTACTCTGTGTAGAGGACTTTGCAGTGTGTCTGTTCATGTTTAGTGTTTGTGTGTGAGTATGAATATGAGTCTCTGTACTATGCGTCTGTATGTTCATTAACTACACTTTTGAAAGATCACTTGAAGTATAGTAAAACAAGCACTTGTTTTACAGTCCATATAAAGAGAAAGTCTATTTTAGGGTAATGATTTGGATAAAAATTACCATTTGGGCAAGGGTTGGAATGAAGTTTAGGTGTTTGTGGTAGGGTTAGGTTAAGGCTAAGGGAATATAAGATTTTAAATGGGAATATTCTTTTCAGTCCACACAAGGACAGTACAACCTAAAATGTGTGTGACCCACCTATGGACCGGAGCCTTGATTCCCTGTCCAGCAGAGCCGAGACCATCGCCTTCCTTCCAACCCATCTTCATGAGCATCTGGAAACCGAGGTTCTCCACTGTCAACTTAAACTCTTTATACTCCGAGTAGTCAGGATCACGGCCCTCCTGTAGGACACAGGACACAAAACCGTCACAAATACATCAGATCATATGAATTGAATGTTCCTCCAAATGGTGGTAACACGTAATGGTTTTCAGGGTTGAGGCAAGGCAAGGAAGGATCAAGTGGCAAAAAGAAGACATAGGAAGTCGATTTCTGAGTGACCTTGAGTGCCTTAAAGGTCTCCATAAACTTCTCCAGCTCTTCTGGAGGTAGGAAGTCACCGATAAAGTGCTTTCCCTTTCCCATGTCAGTCAGTGACTCTGCCCACTCTGGATAAAGAAAAATGCAGATATCAACACCAGATCCTTCAGGGGGCATTCAGTGGGACACCACAGTTTGGGTTTCAGATTGAACACGGCCTAGGTTAGCGTGACAGTATGTCCCTAAGATTATTAATAAACTGTCGAAATGTTCTGAAAGCAGTTCATTCAACAAAAATATTATTTTATGCTTTTTGCTTAAAATAAGTACATCAGAAGTTACAGTCATGGCATGTGATGCAAAGCAAAATTGCCATTTCATCAGTGTCCTTGACAGAAGTATTTAGGCATTATGAAATCACTGTTATTTACCATTTTTACATGTAGTAAGGAACTAACGTGAGCAGTTAAGGTGGGTTAGAGTCTCCTCCTGGGGACCCAAGCTCTGCAGAAACCTAGGATTTAGTCCCTGGCTGTAAGTCTACGGGACCACGCCATGCCTCTATCTCAATGCTCTTATTATAAGGCCTACATGGTGTTTAGTCAGGTTATATTTAGGCTCTAGTCCAGATAGGACAATTGTTTGAGAGTATAGCCCAGTGTTTTGATGAACCTTACCACGTGTTTTCTCCATCTCCATCTGCCGGAGGCGGTGCTCCCATGTGCCGGCCTCCTGGTCCACCTCCTCGTCGCTGTCGTACTCGTGGGAGTGGTCCCGTACCGCCTTCTCCCACATCACCTGCATCTCTGCCATGGCACGCTTATGCTTCATAATCATGTCGAACATCTCCTGCATCTGGGGTGGAAACACAGACAACACACACACACCCACACACACCAAACACACACACGCAGACCAAACACACACACGCAGACCAAACACACACACGCAGACCAAACACACACACGCAGACCAAACACACACCTCAGTCAACTTTACGGGAACTAATTTTAAGGTAGCTGAGAATGAATGCAACCATCTCAGTAGGTGGTATTGAAGTATACTGACCACTTCCATACCAAACTAAAGCAAAGCAAGCCCGAAGCATTACAATTATAAAAAGACTATACAGACCCAGGCAATTCAAACAGTGAAGGTATAATTTGTTGCCATGCAGTTGTTCCCAAACAGTGGGGGTACTCAGTAATGATTTCAACCTACATGAAAATATTAACAGTAGAATGCACAAGGTGCAGTTTGAAAATGTGGTGTTGCATCAGCAGTTTTCCTTTTGTCAGGTCAGTTATTGCAGACTTTGCAGGATGAGAGAGTGAGAAAGGTTGGAACCCCTGACGTAGTTTATAGAAACACTACCTCCTGTTGCTCTTTGAGCTGTTTCTTCTGGTCGTCTGAGAGCTCAGTCACTCCCACCAGGCCCACAGGCTTGCCCTTCTTATAGCCCAGATCTCTCAGATCATTGGCTGAAATAGTCAGAATGGATATACCTCATAAACACGTTAAGATACTGACACAACAGTGCTTGAGTGTGTGGGAAAGAGCAGAGGCGGGATGTTCTTTGTTTGTAGATAGCTAGGTGTGTGTGCGTGGAGAGATGGTGCGGTGTGTGTGTGTGTGTGTGTGCGTGGAGAGATGGTGCAGTGAATATGTGAGCGGAGAGATGGCTAGGTGTGTGTTGTGTGTGCGTGGAAAGATGGCTAGGTGTGTGTTGTGTGTGAGCGGAGAGATGGCTAGGTGTGTGTGTGCGTGGAGAGATGGTGTGTGTTGAGAGATGGTGCGGTGTGTGTGTGGATGAGATGGTGTGTGTTGAGAGATGGTGCGGTGTGTGTGTGGATGAGATGGTGTGGTGTGTGTTTGCATGGAGAGATGGTGCGGTGTGTGTGTGGGTGGATGAGACGGTATGCCTGCAGAGATGGTGCGGTGTGTGGGGAGAGATGGTGCAGTGTGTGGGGAGATGGTGCAGTGTGTGGGGAGAGATGGTGCGGTGTGCGGGGAGAGATGGTGCGGTGTGTGGGGAGAGATGGTGCGGTGTGTGGGGAGAGATGGTGC
>JACXGI010013645.1:0-20469 GCA_016801175.1 Esox masquinongy | reverse complement strand
CCTTAGAGGGGAGGCCTATCCTGATCTCTCCTTAGAGGGGAGGCCTATCCTGATCTCCCCTCAGAGTGGGGGACTATCCCGATCTCTTGCGGACCGACTCATGAATGGCTAAACTGTAGATCCAGAGCTGATTTAAAAAATTTGTATTTGTATTATATTGTTACAAAAAATATTTTTATATTGTATTGGTTTATCCATGCTGAAACACTATTTAACACCCTTTTTAAATATATTTTTACCAGAAATATAAAAATGCTCATATACTCTGCTTTAAAAGTTGAGCGATAAATAAATGTTTATAAAGTATGTTAACAGATGTTCTAATGAATGTTCAAACAATGATTGTCTTGTATTATGTTAACACTAAAAAGGGGCAGTCATGATAACTGGTTTGGTAAACCGCTTAGGGCAGGTGAAATTTTATCTTTATAAAATTCAGAAATGAACTCAACCTAATTCAGCTGAACACACTGCAGCCACGGTAAACACTGCAGACACTGAAAACACTATGGACACTGAACACACTGCAGCCACGGTAAACACTGCAGATACTGAAAACACTATGGACACTGAACACACTGCAGCCACGGTAAACACTGCAGATACTGAAAACACTATGGACACTGAACACACTGCAGCCACGGTAAACACTGCAGATACTGAAAATACTGCAGCCACTGAAAACAATCCGGACACTGAAAACAGTGCGGACATTGAAAATACTACGGTCACTGAAATAACAGCAGACACGGAAAAAACTGCGGACACTGAAAACACCGTGGACACGGAAAACTCTGCAGATACTGAAAAACTGTGGACAATGAAAACAATGAAGAAGGCATACAACCTGGAAGTTCCACTGACCTTGATGAAGTGCTGTTCCCAAAGTATGATAGATGCTTCGCTCTCACACTACATCTTAACATTAAAAGCTGGCCTTCAATCTGCAGACAACTAGATGAAAGCCATTTCCAAAGACCAAAAAATTATATTGCACAAGTCCATAATCTGTCCGTCTCCTTGAAGTGGACAACCATCTGAAACCTTTCACTGTCACAAGATCATCTGAAACCTTTCACTGTCACAAACTCATCTGAAAACCTTTCACAGCCCCAAGATCATCTGAAAACCTTTACTTCCACAAGGTCATCGGAAACATTTCACTGTCACAAGATCATCTGAAACCTTTCACTGTCACAATATCATCTTAAAACCTTTCACAGTCCCAAGATCATCTGAAAACCTTTACTTCCACAAGGTCATCTAAAACATTTCACTCTCACAACATCATCCGAAACATTTCACTGCCACAAGATCATCTGAAACATTTCACTGTCCCAAGATCATCTGAAACATTTCACTGCCACAAGGTCATCTGAAAACTTTCACAGTCACAAGATCATCTGAAAACCTTGACTGTCACAAGATCATCTGAAACCTTTCACTGTCACAAGATCATCTGAAACCTTTCACTGTCACAAACTCATCTGAAAACCTTTCACAGCCCCAAGATCATTTGAAAACCTTTACTTCCACAAGGTCATCTGAAACATTTCACTGTCCCAAGATCATCTGAAACATTTCATTGTCCCAAGATCATCTGAAACCTTTCACTGTCACAAGATGCAACTCTTAACCTCAGTGTGCACTGGAGGCTGTGACTTACACAGCTGGACCCCCCTAGGCCAGAGAAACACATTTTTAAAAGCATAACAAAGCAGGGAGTCCACAATACAAGATGGCTTTGTTTTAAAAGCTTTGGAGGATCCATTTCAAGGTAGGAATGTCCTCCTGTGGCATTTAGTTACTGATAAAAGGAAGATGGGAAAATGGTCAAAAATGTTGTTCTAATGTTTCTTTATCCCCCTGAGATATACGATAGACATTCCATCTTGATTCTTTATATTCTTCTAGAAATGCTACATAAAACTAGTTTCTAAAGGGCATTAAACACAAATTGAATATACACTGAACAAAATTATAAACGCAACACTATTGTTTTTGCCCCCATTTTATTTGCCCCCATTTATCATGAGCTGAACTCAAATATCTAAGACTTTTTCTATGTACACAAAAGGCCTATTTCTCTCAAATATTGTTCACAAATCTGTCTAAATCTGTGTTAGTGAGCACTTCTCCTTTGCCAAGATAATCCATCCACCTCACAGGTGTGGCATATCAAGATGCTGATTAGACAGCATGATTATTGCACAGGTGTGCCTTAGGCTGGCCACAATAAAAGGCCACTCTAAAATGTGCAGTTTCATCACACAGCACAATGCCACAGATGTCACAAGTGTTGAGGGAGCGTGCAATTGGCATGCTGACTGCAGGAATGTCCACCAGAGCTGTTTCCGGTGAATTGAATGTTCATTTCTCTACCATAAGCCGTCTCCAAAGGCGTTTCAGAGAATTTGGCAGTACATCCAACCGGCCTCACAACCGCAGACCACGTGTAACCACACCAGCCCAGGACCTCCACATCCAGCATCTTCACCTCCAAGATTGTCTGAGACCAGCCACCCGGAAAGCTGCTGCAACAATCGGTTTGCATAACCAAAGAATTTCTGCACAAACTGTCAGAAACCGTCTCAGGGAAGCTCATCTGCATGCTCGTCGTCCTCATCGGGGTCTCGACCTGACTGCAGTTTGTCGTCGTAACTGACTTGAGTGGGCATATGCTCACATTCAATGGTATCTGGCACCTTGGAGAGGTGTTCTCTTCACGGATGAATCCCGGTTTTCACTGTACAGGGCAGATGGCAGACAGCGTGTATGGCGTTGTGTGGGTGAGCGGTTTGCTGATGTCAACGTTGTGGATCGAGTGGCCCATGGTGGCGGTGGGGTTATGGTATGGGCAGGCGTGTGTTATGGACAACGAACACAAGTGCATTTTATTGATGGCATTTTGAAGAGACACCGTGACGAGATCCTGAGGCCCATTGTTGTGCCATTCATCCACGACCATCACCTCATGTTGCAGCATGATAATGCACGGCCCCATGTTGCAAGGATCTGTACACAATTCCTGGAAGCTGAAAACATCCCAGTTCTTCCATGGCCAGCATACTCACCGGACATGTCACCCATTGAGCATGTTTGGGATGCTCTGGATCGGCATATATGACAGCGTGTTCCAGGTCCTGCCAATATCCAGCAACTTCGCACAGCTATTGAAGAGGAGTGGACCAACATTCCACAGGCCACAATCAACAACCTGATCAACTCTATGCGAAGGAGATGTGTTGCACTGCGTGAGGCAAGTGGTGGTCACACCAGATACTGACTGGTTTTCGGACCCCCCCGGACCCCTCCAATGCAGTAAAACTGCACATTTTAGAGTGGCCTTTTATTGTGGCCAGCCTAAGGCACACCTGTGCAATAATCATGCTGTCTGATCAGCATCTTGATATGCCACACCTGTGAGGTGGATGGATTATCTCGGCAAAGTAGAAGTGCTCACTAACACAGATTTAGACAGATTAGTGAACAATATTTGAGAGAAATAGGCCTTTTGTGTACATAGAAAGTCTTAGATCTTTGAGTTCAGCTCATGATATATGGGGGCAAAAACAAAAGTGTTGCATTTATAATTTTGTTCTGTGTAATTATCACAAAAAACTTGTATTTAAATATTATTTTAATTGTATATACCTGCAGGGGTATTCTCAAAATACTCAAAATAAAAAAAAACATACAATCCACCTTAGGTTCACTGTTAAACGACTGACTATGAAACAAAGGGAAATCAACTAAACCCCTAATATTACAAACAAATGAAAACAAATTATCCAGTTGCTAAAGAACGCACTAGGCTAGGTTTGACAAAGAGGGATTCTAACATCCCATAATTCTTTGAGCCACTCCTTATCACTGATAGCATTAAAAAAAAAGCAAATCTGCCACATTGGTTGCCTTGGTAGCAATTACGGTTAGCTGTCTTGCTCAAGAATGGTACGACATTTGAACTTGCAGGCTCAAGGATTCTATCCAGCATCTTTCCATTTACTGGTCAGACGCTCTAATCGAGAGGCTATCTGCCATCCTGATGTGGGAGGTCAGGTTATGGCTTGAGCAGAGGAAGGTGGTCAGGCGTTGGTAGAGGATGGTTGACGGAGTAATCTGGTAATCCTAGAGGGCAGGTCTGGGAGTCTTTCTCAGCAGCTCTGGGCGCCAGAAAATGTCCATTCAGAACAGCTTGTTGTCCTCACCTTGAGTCCTCCTCCTCAGCACGGCTGTATTCCTGTATTTCAAAGGGTGTGTCATAATTTAATCCTATTTATATATAATAGGCCCTGTAATAAAAACCTCACTTCCAATGCAATCTTCAAGGAGACATCACTGATTTGCTCCTTCTTTGTGGAAGTTAACTGAAATATGACAACACCAGTTTCCGTTCAAACCGTCTCTCCCCTTACAGCACACTCACTATACTCTTACTTTTGGATGACCAACTTACAAAAGCTTTAAAAACTATATTGTCAGATGTTAACATAAAAAATTGCTATTTAGAAATTGAGAGAATATAATGTCAGCAACCAGGAAATGACTGAGGGATTTTTTTTGCCAGCGTCTGCGATTGTTTGTTTGAGGAGAAATTATCGCATGTCTTAGACCCATGTCTAAGTGACATCAGCAGAGGAGGAGGGAGCAGCTTTTCCATTTGACCAATAGAAACTCTTAATTTTCGGATGCACTTTTGTATGCAATGATTTCTGCTAAACATATGTAGCGAAACACTATCATTCCACCATTACTGCAGATATGTCAAAATAGATATCTGAACGTTAGTGTCAGTTAATTGTTGCTAGCAAGCCAGCTAACTAACACTAACTAACTGAACACCACTCACCAAAAGAGCTCTTCTTGCCCTCATGCTTCAGGCTACTCCTTCAAATAGTGTTTAAAAGATCCGAAATTGGTCAGAAATTGGCACACTCTAGAAACTCCTCCAGGAAGCTGGTGCGCCTGCAAAACTAACTGAGCTAGTAAGTTGATCGAGCCAGTCCTACCACAAATTGATCTGTTGGAAGACCAATATGGTCCAGTTGGAAGACCAATATGGTGAAAATCAGAATGGCTCAGTATGAGGAAGCCTTCAGCTGTCCTTAATCAGTTGGGAGTTCGCATGACAACCTTAAGCTGTAGATACAGTATCGGATATGATGAAAGGAACAGCAAGCAAGAAGGCCAAGAAAAAAATTGTTAACCTGTGTTTCTCTGCATACGTACCTTCTGAAATAATTAACTGGCTCCAAAACACCAGACAGACATACACAAAGTACTCAGTGTTGTGAAAACAAAGCACTTGATGTAAAAACGCCACTGCATTCGTTTTCATACACCAAAATATCTATTTATATTTTGTAACACATTTACATGAGCTCTTTTGAAATTAACGCTATGGCAACTACACAAGTCATATTCTATCTCGTAGATGTCATCAATAAGTGTTGGTGTATATTATGCTTTAGTACGTACTGTATATGTGTACAGTAAGCTGTTTATAGTAACTTGTGCCTGTTTTCTGTTTGTGTTCTCATGGGCATCATCTCTCTCACACACGCGCACACACACAATTTCTGTCTCCCCTCAAAGCCCTTAAATAAGAAGGAAAAATGATCACTGGGCTTCCATCCAGGAACAGAGCAGCACTGCAACCTTTCAATTCCTCTATTTTTTTCTTTCTTCTGCTCCCTGTGCATCTTTATGTAGAAAATCCTCTAAGATTCGGAATCCTGGCACATCAAAGTCTTTTGTTAGCTATTTTTTTCTTCCCCCATTTTTCTTTTCATCCTTACTTCTGCATCTTAATGCTGTATAATAGAAAATTTTAGTAGGTACTGTATGAGGCTTGTAAATGAGAAGAACATTTTTAGTGCCTTTAATTTTATGCCAAGGCCGCTGAGTCTTGCTTTGATTTGGTGCTGCAACCGAATTCAAAGTCAAGTGTTTTAGCCTCTAAATCTTTTTCTTTATGCATGTTTGTAAACTCTCTCCCTAAAGCTAAATGGTTTGGCCAAGTGCAGCTTTCTGGGAGTTCTATCATCTCAACTGTAATGTTTTACATCAAGTTAGTTACATCTAGTTAGATGTAGTTGATATAGCCTGCTAAAATGTAAAAGCCTGAATAGTGACTGCCAGTCCATTCATTAGGGCTCTTTATTTTGCCTGCCCCTCTCGTGCTCTTTGTAGGTCAAGAGCCTCAAGAAAACAATAAATTCTTGCTCTTTAGTTAAGTCTGGTCCATTTAACTCAAACGCCGCCTGACTATGAAGAAAATAAAACACGCTTCTTTTTTCCCCTTTTCCATCTTCTCCGGCTAAACGGCGTGGCGCTGGCTCAGCTATTCTCCTTCCACTTTGTGCTCATCAGCACAGTTTGTTGGTGGACGCGTAACCAGGTTGGCCAGGTCAGTTTGCTTCTGTTCAGTCACGGAGACGTATCCGAGTTTAGACTTGAATAGAACAATCAAAGATGTGGTCTGTGGAGTAGTGGCAGCCTTGACAGCAATTGCTGTATTCCTTCAGAAGCTTTTGCTGCTTGACATTGATTGCCCAGTAAATCAATCCCTTAGCTAGATTGATTACCTTCTGCTTACACTACTTCACAATAGTGGATGTCGCATGTTGGAAAACAGGTTATTGGCCACGGATCCACCTCTTGTGCGTGTGCGTCTAGACGTTGAGGGATCCCGGTGCTGCAGTGCGATTTCAACATTTTACATTCCTCCGTTAAAACGACTCCCCCTAGACAGCGCGCTCTACCTTTGATCTGCGGTGTGCAAGGTGGCGGATCTAATCAACAAGAGCTAATTTCATTGGCCCCTAGTGGGTCATGTGGGAGGAAGAAGAATCACTTGTAGATCAATTTAAGTGTCATGCCAATTAACGTTGGAGGAGGTAATGCGCCGCTAACTGTATTAGCCCACGTTCACTGAGATTGCTTTTAATTAAGGGAATGCGTTTCTTTACGGTTTTCCTGCGCCATAAGTTACACGCCGAACACGAAGGGTCTGTGACAGCCCCTGGACCCGGCGCATGTTTAACACGGATTAATGAGGACCGGCGTACACGTGAGTGGCCGCGAGGGTCGCGAGAGGGGCAGCGCCGGGATCTGTGGTTCTAATGGAGCTTTCAGAAAACAGCGATGAAGTGGGATTGACGGCTGAGGGGGGAGGGGGGGTGGGTGGGTGCTGTGGGGTTTTTCAACACTTGCCTGCCCTCAGCTACGGTCATTCCATTTGTCAGTCCATATATACAGTGGACTGATATTTTAAATGTATTTATCAGTGTTATCATGATTACCTGCAGGGAAAAAAATACAGATATTGTATTGCCATTACGAATATTTTTCAGACTGAAAATGCACCAAGGAGTCCCAGAGGTTCCTCCGGAGGAGGAAACCACGTTTGACTATAATCACAAACATGAACCTCATGATTTTCACATTTTCACACACACTTACATACCAACTTCTCTTTTTCCCTCCCTGTAGAGCAGGACACAGACACACACACAGACAGACACAGACACACACACACCAATGCTGCAGTCTTCAGCTGAGGAGGAGGATGAGGTAAGACTGCCACAGCAAATGAGAATGTGATAAGGACGTGGGATTTGGCTACGCGGCTCGAGCCCTGATACACAGCCCAAGGTTATCATCGCCCCATTCTGACTCGGCACCTAACATATTCAACTCGTATTCACCTCCACGCACTGGAATCACAATGGACTCAAATGCCAAGCCGTACTCTGTGAGTGATGCGGCTCTGTAAATTGCCCGGTCTGGTCATCAAGATGACATTTCTGTCTCCACCGACCTTCTTCCTCGACGTGTGACTGCTAATCCGCTCTCCTATCTGCATCTTTTTTCTATCACGCCATACTTTCTTGTGTCTGTTTCTCAGGACGGACGAGGGCCATATTGCTTGATGAACGCCGAAATCACATGACATTTAGATTTCTCCTTCTAGCAAACCAGGAGAATATAATGGAGGTGATCGTTGTGTGTGTGTGTGTCCAAAATGATTTTCATCCTTGATAAAGATGAACGTTGTAAGGACAACAGCAGTAAAATGTTTCCCTATCGTTATTTATAAGACTGGAGAACACATTGGAAGGAATGTAAAACTATGCCTCTGAACAGAATCTTTCCAGATGCTTGAGATCCTATCATCGGTGCTTTTCGGACAGCCCTTTTCCATTCAAAGCCCCGGTGTTCAGTGGGATTAATGTCAGTCGACTGAGACGATCATTTGGAAACATAGATTTCTGCGGTCAAATAACCGTAGGTGTCACCAGACACAAGGCGTCTTCATCGGTGATGCTCCGCCAGGCCTGTGCTGTTGTCATCTTCAGTTCCTGCTCGTTTTGGGCCCCGTTTGCCTTTGTTCTTGTCTTCAGCATGGTAAAGCTGTGCTCACTTGGTTTCGGATCGGGTGATTGACTCGACCTGTCAAGAACTCATTGGTAGCTATGGCAGGATGTTTGGGGTCATTGCAAGGTGAAGTGCTGTCAAATGGGATTTGAGTCATTTGGTTGTACAGTACTGAGCATAGATCTTCGTCTCCTGAAATAAAGCCATTTATTTTTGTAGCATGTGTCTGGGTAGTAAGAGCATCCTGAGAAGCCCGTGTAACCCAGGCTAACCCCACTCAAATCAATCAAATCTGCCATTTAGTATTCATGCAGTAGGTTATTTTTTTTTTTTTTTACCAATGGACAAATTCACTCACAGACTGGACTTGTGTACGGTATAAACACCTAGAACATTGAATGTGGTCGTCCGGAATGGATATTATAGACTGCGTAAACGATGGACGAAATCACACCCTGAGTGTAACTTCAGCCAAGTCAGACATTTGCATGGATCCCTCCCATAGGAGATAGAAAATAGCAGCGTCAAGGTTATAATGACACAGCATGTCTCCGGCCTTGGCCCCACACTCCTTCCCTGTATGCCCGGCCACAGTGCATGGCCGCTGCTTACATGCATTTTTTGTTTTGGACGGTGACCGAAATGCGGATATTCTTTCACACCAAACAGCTAATGAGTATACGAACCACATGGCCGGCTGGTCACCGTGGTGACATGATGTTCTCCACAGTCGCCTCCTCTGTGTGGTACGTCCCAAATATCCTCGCCGCCTCTCCTAGTGTGCACTTGATCACTTCTCTGATATGGATTCGAAAGAATTCAAAGTGCCTCCAGCTCACACCACGCCTACATCAACACCGCGTTTGAACACTTGCGGTGAAGCGGTGAGACGCGCACAGATCAGGAGGAACGGCTGAGGTTATTGGGACGCACCCTATTGCTCTCTTTATCCTCCATCTCTGGCGTTCTCGGGGCACATGCCCCGTATCCAACCTCCAACCCGTCCTTCAAACTTATCCATGGAGGGCCCAGATGTGAGTGTGGTAATTAAAAGTCAGCCGCATATCGGGGGAGAGAACTGCACCGCGAGCAACGTCGGAGCTGAGGCGAGGGCTCGGAATAATGAGGGGTTGGGGACTCGTGGGCTCCGTTTTAATCAGGGGGACATTCACAGCTAATTGGAGATGAGCTCGACTGACTCGGCCAAGAGAGTTTCATCCGCATGGCCTGACACCCACACCGTCATGCATGCAAACACACACACACACACACTCTTACAAGAGGGCGCTACTGTAGCACACAAACACACACTACCCCAAGAAAACACTAATAACACACACACACACACACACACATTCTGCCCATAAGGACACTACCAGCACAGACCACAGACCCCTGTCCTTTCTTATATAATAATTGCCATATTGAGTTATGTTAATATTTTCTCTGCTTTTTTTCCCCAAACTGAAATGTTGTTTTAGGTGGCAGAGGAGGATTTGTACGGCATGATATTCAGCTAGCCCGGGCACAACATGAGTCTAATTTATCGAAGACCTCGTGACTAGGGAAGGGCAGAGCTTCTGAGCAGGGGTTGGCACCGATTACGCCTAATGAGGCTCAGAAGCGCGAGCAATAAAAAAAAGGCCCTGGAAACACAAATAACATCAATTAGAGTGAAAGAGGTTTGGGCATTTCATTTGTTTCTCAGCTTCCTCCTCCACTTGAAACATTTTCCGACTGCCTTCCAATGGAATAATGGGGCCGTCTTTTCCGGAATGCCAAGCTTCGTTAAGATGAGAGGGCGACGACGTGAGAAATAAACAGAATTGCTAATCACCACCATGCGAGCTGGGCTGAAAAACCCTCGACGGTGTAAAGTTTCTGACCTCCCCTTTCTCTGTTGCTCAAAGCAATTGGCGTGTTTGGTTTTTAATAGATTCTAATCTGAGCGGGAGGTGCTTCGCACTGTCCCACACAGCGCTGAGACCAACTGCCATTTAGTTTCACACAAACTAAAAAAACGGAACTGTGTCCACAGCTCTTTGCACACCAGCAAGGCTGCTAGCGTCACCTCATCACTCAGTGGCAACAAATACAGATCTCCCAAATACAGATCTCCCAAATACAGATCTCGCCATTCGGCCAAAAGCCCAGAATAATCAGTCGGGGAGGAATGCCTCTGGTTCACCTTGCCTCAGGTCTCCCAAAATATTAGGCCTGGCCTTATTATTCTGACAAATGTTCTTTGTCACACCGGCGATGCCCGGCACTACTGCCAGTGGTTGGAGAGAGATAGTGTCTGGAAACAGCCGTCTGGAGCTGTACGTGTCACCGGAAATGTGGTTAGCCCAGACAGAATGTATCGACTTGTTTCTCGTATGAGCGCGGCGGAGAGGATGCGTGTTGTTGTTATTGTTGACACATGAATTCTGGGAGGTTTAATCTGTATGGCTGACACGTCCTGTGGAAGGTGTGTGTCTGTGTTTTGTCGGGAACTTGTTGAGATATCATTTCTGAGGGGCCAGTTGAGCTGACATTTAGCAGACAGTTTGTGTTGAAAGTTTGAGATTTATTGTTATGTATTGTATTTTTTTCAGCTCTAGTTTTGCTGATAGCCATTTCACTGGGTAACGTGTACCAACTTGACCACAGGACCTGCCTAGGCTGCGGTTTACCGGCAGGGATATAGCGGAGGGTAAACGTTTTTAACGCACCTTTTTATTTGTGAAATAGCGTTTATACAAACTCCACCCCCCTGCGTGTATGCCCCAGACTGACGTTAATCACTACATCAATAGCATACTACCTCAGCCCAAACAGCATAGTTAGTCAACATCTCAGGCCCAGTTCCAGCACTGGCAACTGGCAATTTCTCGCTTAGTTGTACTCATTGTAATGTTTTCCAGCAGTTTTATGGCTCAATTGTTCCAAACCATGCTTATCACGACTTGACAGTGTTTCTGGCTCATTGCAATGCAATCCATCAGTTATATAGCTGAAAACATCACTTTTAACCTCATTTTGATTAAAGTGTTTCAGTTTTTTTACACATCCTGTTGTAGAAAATGAAAGATGCACCCAAAACAGAAAACCTGGAAAATAAGCGTTTTAATTGGTTAATAAAATAGTTGCTGATATTTGAAGTGGCTAGCTAGATAGCAGCAGTAGCTAGCTACAGTAGCTAGCTAGTCAGCTAATTAGGTCAATACAATTGCTCTGGTAACGTATGTAGATACTGTATGTACAGTAACTTTATAACTAGTAAATTGGCAAACTAATATAAGCCTAAAAAAATATTGTCAGGCAACTATACATTCTCCTAACTGTAGCCCAGATACCTAAAGCCCTGTAAATCATCTGAGCTGTTAACAGCTAAATAATATTATTTCTTTTTTTAGTAAATTAAATAAGTGCAATGAAATACAAAAAAGACATAATTCTCATGCCAAAGAAATTATAAGTTTAAACTTTGCTTTACAGAGAGTAGTGAGACAGGCAGGTATGAGAAACACACTGGTGGCGAGGCAGGCTGCAATGCAGGAAGGGACAGAACGAGGAGATGTTAGTGCTTTGGTAGTGCCATTCATGTATTTTGTTTATAATAAAGACTTACATTTCTTTTCCTAATCTTTTGAAGTGGGTAAAGAAAGGAAATGTGGTCAAATACTTGTACTTTCAAACCTTGCTTTACAGAGAGTGATGATATGTTGGTTGAATATTGGTAATTACTGGTTTCATATTTGAGAGTTTTGTACATTTATAAATAGTTTAGTATCACATACTGTATATCCACACTGGGGCCCTTTAGCAGTTTACAATACATATTTGCAGTCCAGCTCGTATGAGATAACAAACATGAATGTGTTTAAAGAGATATCACATTTCAAAATGAACATCTGCACCGTGTATTCTTTGTGAAATTGGTGTCCGGACCAAGTAAGGTTTAGGGTTGGGGTTAGGACTGACCTTGTGTGGATTAGGGTTAGGGTTAGGACTGACCTTGTGTGGATTAGGGTTGGGGTTAGGACTGACCTTGTGTGGATTAGGGTTGGGGTTAGGACTGACCTTGTGTGGATTAGGGTTAGGGTTAGGACTGACCTTGTGTGGATTGTGTGTAATTCATAGAAAGTGACACTAGGCCATCTCTGGTAATATACCTGCATGAAAAGCAATGAAATTATACAGTTTAAAGATGTAATCTGTTTTGGTTTTTATCGATATTAGTTTGTCTAATATTTGTCTAATATTAGTTTGTAAAACACGATTGCCCGGGGAACTTCATAGTTCACACATCGTATTTTGTTACCAGTACATCACTGTTCACCAGGTAAGTCAACCGAAAACACATTCTAATATAAGCCAATGACCTGGGAGCAATTAGCAGTTTAAATCCACTGGACCAAGGATCAGAACAACAATGTTTTTCTCCTTGCCGGCTTTGGGATTCAATCTACCAACCTTCAGGTTACTGGTGAGATCTAATGGCCAGCTGCTGTCCCGAGACCTGTATACTTCACACGGACGAGGCAGTAAAGTGTCCTCTTTATGGACATTGCACTGAAGTGTCACATACACAACACACGCATGTTGTCTCAAAATGAATGAATTGGTACAGTGATGACTGGTTCCAGTGAGGTTTCACGATCCTCTCGGTTATTGCTTTACCGTCCTCGTTAACACCCTTCCCTCCGGCAGAGTCAGCAGGTCGCCTACAAAACCTGGTTTCCAGTAATGACCCCTCCATACCTGTTGTCCTACTACATACTGTTAGGCTCATACAATGTATTGTTCGGTTAATAAAAGGTACCTGTATTTGTGTCCACACAGCCGCCCGGACAACCCCAGGAATCCCAACATCTTTCAGAGTCTGGGCGTCTTACTGGGCCGTCCCAGTTCGTTTTTAAATGTGACACGTATCTGATTTCCACATTTGCACTGTGTTGGCCTCCGTAGTAACTCACAGGTGCAGTGCTCATTTCCAGTCACTTCACATTTCAGAGTGGTTGTCATGGTAACATGGCTTTGTGTGCAAAAAAAAAATAATTAACACATCAGCTGTAAGTGTCCAGATGTGTACGAAGGTTTGGGATTCATGTCTTACGTATGATCAGCTAAGTGTCAAATATAGGCAAAAAGCCGGGCAATGACCTGATGCCGACCACCTGTCTAAATGCAGCCTGACAGGCTCTGGGATCTCCAGCGTCTCCTGTGGTTTATCCTCTCTCCCCGAGGCTTGATTGGGATTCTCAGGGTCCATTGAGCAGTTTGCTTTGGACCCACTGTACGCCGCTGATGTTTCATTTCCCCTTGTTAAGAACTGTCTGCACGTCTGGCTGCCGCAGGAGAGTCCCTTGTACTCCACGTCTGGCCTGACGGCAAATCGCATCCACACCAAATTGCCATTCGTTAACAAACAGTTTGCTCTGACAAATAAAAGGGACCACTTATAGCTGCAACGAAATGAATCATACCCCGACGAGGGCAGGGGGATAAACAAAATTATGCATCGAATACACCGCAGTTAGACTGGCTAGGAGTAATTAGGCCTGTTTTCATTGTGAGGGCAATCAAGGCAAAACACTGCCGAAACTGGTCCAGTAATTAGAACAAATAAACTGTGCGTGAACAAGTGAAGGAATGCAATGATGCCAGTCAATGCTTTTCCCTCAGCCATCTCCGAATGCCCTTTTGCCGCATCAATCATTCTTTCCATTATAAACTTAATCACCTGGACACCAAGCCACAACCATAAATAGAGATAAATATATGGTTCTACACCTCCCTATCTGATTAGGCCTGAAGGTTCCCAGTATTATCATTGCTGGTGCGAGAATTAAAGGCAACGTACACACAGGTACTTGAAAGTTACTTATGGTTATTCAATTCACAGTTTCTCTCAATCGTTTTGGCTCATTTTTTTTAAACAGTCTTAACATTCTCTAAACTGTAAGTGCAGCCGACACAACTGTTTCATGGGACATTGCAACTCTAGGGCATGTCTGCAAAATGTAGTAACTCAACCAAAACATTTCATTCATGCTTCTAAACCTAGTTATTGGACAATACCCAAGAATGTCAGTTTTGTCTAGCTGAATACTAGAGTGCATCACAGAGCTTTTTAGATACCAGTTTCAACAGTAGGTGAAAGTTTACAGGGAAAGGTCAATACTGTACAATACTGTAGTAAACAGAAAAAGGATATCCACATTTGTATGTATACAGTAAATTTAGCAATGTGTTACATTTGCTTGTCAAAGTTCACATTTCTTACATATAAAAACATAGATAGTGAGCTGAAAATTCGCCATAAAATGACATCCATGAAAAAAAACTGCAATAACAAAGAAAAAACCTGTGTTAGTTCTGTAAAAACTATAAATTGTACCTCCTTACGGTACATAACACTACAGTTTCCATCTTCTTGATGAACACTGTCGCTCTTGTTGGTCTGGCAAGAGATTTTCGTCAACATCACATCTGATGTTTTCCCTTGATATGCGCTGGGGGAAAAATCTCCTTGCGATTCCCATGTCACCTGGCAGGCATTTTGCCAATTTAGCAGACATCACAAACATTCCATGTCATAGATATTCATGGAATATACATGCATGTCTGACAGATTTTAGAAATTGAATGAATCATTTTGCATGTGATGGCTCACACGATAAAAGAATGTTTAGAAGTTGTGAAGAGTATGACAATTTCACTGAGAATCAACTCACCAGTTTTGATCAGCAAGCCATGTGCATGTAGGGTATTGTGCCTATTGTAGACAATTTTACTTACTCTTTTGCACACATGCCAAAACGTGTGCAATTTGCTTAAATTAATTAAAAATTCAAATCTGGTGTGAACCAGGAACTCATTGTTCTTGAACTTATTGTTTTAAAAAAAAAAATTCTCATTCGAGAATTGAGCCAAAGCGATTGAGAAAACCTGTAATTATTTATTTTGAAATTGAGTAATTTCAGTGCTAGACTACTACTACTACTATTACTACTACTACTACAACTACTACAACTACTACCACTGGACAGGCCATGATAATGTTGATGACAGTGATGACTAAACTGTCAGCAACATTGTAAAGTGTTAACAATGACCAGGTGAACCAGTGTTTTTGATTCACATACATCCTGCAAACACGTGGACCTTATGACACGTTTGGCCAAACAACTGCAAGTCGACCCAGGTGAAAAAAGCAGTACAGTTAAAGTGCATTATTTTGGAGCCACTTAAGCTGTACTTTAAATTGTAATGAAATAGTATTAAAACAGTATGTAACTACTATTTACACTTCAGGCTACATATTACATATTTTAGTATACTTTTAATACACAGTTGGGAATAGCATTATGGTACACTGAAAATATAGTCTACATTTATTTCAAATGTAATATATTTGTGATACTATTCATTTCCAATCATGTATTACAAGTGTACTAAAGTAAGAAATTAGCACAACCATTTTAACACACTCAGCATACCTATTACTATTTAAATGCTACGTAAATACTACAATTTAGTGTACTAAAGTAAAACTTAAGTGGCTCCAAAATAATATACTGCTTTTTTCACTTGGGGCGATAAGGTATCATATTTATTACATACATTATCTACGTATACGTCAAGCTGTGTAGATGCTCATTATGAGTTCACACGCATTGCTACATTGCTGCTTTGAGACTCACTTGGTGATGTCAGGGCCGCGCACCCTGCTAGGCCACTCCACCGCGCCAGTCGTCGGTTGCCAGACAACCGTAAACAGCGAAAGGCAGAAGAAAAGTGGTCCCCGCAACGGTGCCAGTGGCGTGTCCCGTCGCCCCACGCGGCGCTCTGCTCTCCTGTCTCCTTGAAGAAAACCTCCAGTGGCTCCTGGGAACGGCCGAGTCGCTGTTGGCGTTGTCCTCCGCTGCGGCTGTGCTTCACATCCATCTCGTCACGCAGCACCTGCCCGCCCTCCCACGCCTCACAAGCCCCCCCTCGAAAGACACTTTCACCGTCCTTTTGTGTTGCCGACCTGCTCCGCGCACTGTGACCCGTTCCACGGAAGTGCTTTGTTGATGGGTGTTTGTTGCACGTTCGCCTGTCATTTTACACGCTGACCTCTTTCCTTGAGATTAAAATGGCGCCGCGGTATTCTTCTTTGATCGGTTGTAATGAGCACGTTTTTCATCTGATTAATGTGGTATTTTTTCAGTTCCTTTTTTCACACAAGAACAAACCAGTAGGTCAGATTATATCATGCAGCGCCAGAAAGCGCTGCCTGTCTAGACAGATAAAGAATTTTAAATGAGATGTCATTTTTTTTGGTAAGTAATTACTGCGAATATGCCTTTGTAGGGTAATGCTGAATGACAGGGTTCGGTGCTTGACTTTCTCTGAAAGTCTTTCAAATCGAACCCTAGCTCTGAGCACCTGCACTACCCAGCATTCCTCAATTATTCATTACAACAGCTACTGTAAGTCAAGTTATTTCCTGTCAAATGTATATGAGTCTGTCAGTGCCTTTCAGGTACAGTAGGTTTGGCCAAAGCCAACTGTTCAACCAACCAAAGTTCAACCAACCTATAAACGCATACATTCTTTGTTGTCCACTCAAAATTGAAAATGTTCTGGTTCAGGTGATTCATGCAGGAAGACCAGCCTGTGGAAATAAATAATGACTGTAACAGCTCTATTTTCTTCATTCTGCAGGTTAGTCACCCCTTGAAGTGTCCTGCGGTAATTAATGGCTTTAGGATTGAAAAGTCCCTATTTTGTGATTGAGCTGGGATGTAAAGTGTGTTTGGGTGGCTAACCTACTGAACTGTTGTCAAATGTAGCCACTATCTGAAATAACACGACAGAAAGACCAGTTAGTACTTGAATTACTGCAAACAGGAAATAAGTTTAGTGGGGCAAAGCCTGCAGAGAAGCACCGGGCGTTTGTCCAGGGTTAAGCCAAGATTCTTTGCCCTCTAGGAGGGGGTCACTGTGGAGATGTCAACCCTGATGGAGAGGTATTGGCGTGGACAGACCTTCCCTCAGAGGAAGCAAGCAAGCAAGTTTATTTATATAGCACAATTCATACATCGAAGCAATTCAATGTGCTATACAAAGAAAAAGAAAAAAATATATAAAAATACAATAACATAAAAACAAATACTCAAATGAAAACATCAAAACAAATGAAAACATAATAATAAAAAATAGAATAAGAAAATATAAAAAAGAATAAAAACGGGATAAAAACATATGACGCTATAAGGCTAAACAGTGTGGTTAAGTTTAAGTGCTCAGTCATAGGCACGTGTAAAGAGAAATGTTTTTAACCTGGATTTAAAAACTGATACATTTGATCTAAGATCTTCTGGTAGTTTATTCCAGTTGTGTACAGCATAAGGAAGAGCAACTCAGTCTTGCCGAGATTTGACACGGTGGGCCGACATCCCAGTTGGGATGTCTGCCAGTCTGAAAGAAATGCGTCTGACCACCTGGGTGTCAGAAGAGGGGAATAATTAACTCTAAGAGCCATCACCATGTTCTTCTTTTGGGTGGAAGACCAGGGGCAAGAAGCCATCCTCCTACGATGACACGGTCTGGTCACAGCTTGCGTGTGAGAGGTAGTCAGAGGATAGGAGATGACGGCAATGGAAGCTGCTGTTGGTCTTGATGTGAGGGCATGTCTGGGGAACTGTCTTCTGAATATGGGTCAGATGTCCTCACCATGAGTCCTCGGCCTCAGCCCTCTTGAATTCCTCTACACGTTTCTCTCAAACTTAAAGTAATTCCTCAAATAATGATTTCAAAAGATAAGCAGGAATGTAAACAAAATAGATGATACTATTTCCATGCACTCTTCTAACAAAACAATTAGTCGGCAAGCTAGCAATTTCCCATTGAACAAAGTGTTAGCATGTCAGTAAGTTCACAAATTAGTTGCTCAAAATACACAGATATATCCAGTACAGCTCTATCGAATGAAAAATAAAACAATTAATTACTACTTATGAACACACAAGTACACACATAACAGAGTATCTGTGCTGCTTCTAAGTCACCATGGCAACAATAAAAATAACTTTATATAGAAAACAAAAGCACGTACAAAATAAAATCTCTAGGTACGAGCTTCCTAACTACTTTGCAGTATAATTAGACAGAGAAGGGGAAAAGGAATGAAAAAGACAGGTAAGAAGAACGTACTGTGAGAAAGATGACGATGACAAGAAAAAGGCCACAAGAAAGAATGCAAGACAGGACACAACTTCTAATACTTTTCTATGTGTTTTGGTTTATACAGGTTTTCACATTTCAACCAAAAGCCTTAAGTTAATTTAAATAATATATAAATGTATAAAATTATTTCCAAAAATACAAAATTAGACCAAAACTGCCTCCACTCTTAATCATTGTTGTCAATCAATTCCCATGGCCAGTAGGGTATGCTGTAAAATCTAACTTTAGTTAGCTCTGAGTTAAAACTCAGGATAATTAGTCAGGCTAGTGTGGATCAGCTTAAAGCTATGTTAAATTGTATGGCAACGTATTCTCTAGAATCTGGATAGAACTAACCTGTAGTTAAAATAACTACTTACTCATCTCACCCTGGATGAAATTAACTAATCGTCAGTTTAGGGGCACATCAATCAAATTTCCGCCCTCTGTGTTCCTTTTCCAATGTGTTCAATTAAAAACCTTGTTTATCAAAAGCCCGGATAGATTTTGGTCAGTTTATAGCACAGCCTCTTAGGACTGAAGCAGGGAAACTGATGCTGGACACCCTGCACTTTATAAGTAAACACAATTGGTTAGCTCTCTGAAGCTGGCTGTACGTTATGCTATTATAAAGTGTGATTTGGCCACGAATTTGGAAGCCACACCCCATGTAAATCCCAGTATTGTGTGCTCCGACCAACACGGCAACAGTTGCATATTAGTGTGTGAATGGCATGCGATTATGGATTTTGTGTTCTCCCAGTCTTAAGTCCAGTGTACAGTTTCTGACACACAACTTTCAATGGTCTCTTATGCAGTGAGTGGAATGCTATGACCGACCACAGAACAGGAGGCAGGCCGTGACACATTTCAAATAAAACACAGAGTTCTGGGCAGGTTGTAATTTGGGCAAACTTTACAGGCAAATTACAGGCAACATAATGTGAGTTCTCTTAGAATGTCAAGATTTTTATCGTTGTGGAATGCCAAACTCTTGGCTTCTCCACAATGGCCTCTTTGGCATTCATTTGATGTCATTAGTAGAGGCCTAATTAGGTGGAACGGAGAAGATGACTGCATGGCTCTGGACCAATCTCTAAGAATGATTCCAGCAGCAGATCTGCCGGGATTATACTGACTCACGATTAAAGGGGCGATATGCAGAATTTATTCTCCATTTAGGAGCTAGGTGAGTGGTGGCAAAGACATTTTGCATTCTGAACAACTCTGCCCAATACAGCAGGGAAAAGTTTGTTTTATTATGGACATTCTGTGGATATTTTCATTCACTCTTCAATATCTATTAAGCTAAACATTCATGGAATATGGAAATCGATGAGAAAAAAACAAAAAAAACAAACTGAAATTTTTGCAACCAAGAAATGACATACAGATTTTGTTTGTCACAGTCTGCCATTGTTTATCAATGGGAAGGGAATGATCATAGTGATGTCAATGGAAGAGAAGCAGGCTGCTTCACCAGAATATTTTGCTCCTGACTCTCTTAACCTTGCAAGCTACTGCCCCTTTAATATCCTTGAGGAGATTTAATGGATTTCACCAATTGAATAGAATTAAATGAATGGAAATAGATTGAACAGAACAGGGGTCCCCATTCACGTCAATCATTTTTACGTTACATTTTTACTATTTTTGTAGACTCAAAGACAGCAGTGTTGGGCACAGAAATCATACTTGAGAGCATGTCCTGAAAATGGAAACAAGCACAAGAAAAAAGTGTGCCTGTAATCCCCAATAAAACGTTACTCAAAAATGGCTGGCAGACTCATGAACCAGCTACATTCTTGCCCGTTACTTAGTCTGGCTGGATAGCTAGCTCTAGGAGCAGTCTTAGTGGTTCCAAACGTATTTAATTTCACAGTGATG
>JACXGI010013644.1:0-20416 GCA_016801175.1 Esox masquinongy | reverse complement strand
TCCCTCCCTCCCTCCACGCTCCCTCTCTCCCTCCACGCTCCCTCTCTCCCTCCACGCTCCCTCTCTCCCTCCATGCCATAGCCACAACAACTGTGTTCCCCTAGCTGAGCTCTGAGCGTGCTGAAGGCCATTAGGGCTAACTTGGCGTTCACACTGTCTCCTGAGAGCCCCTCCCAGCCTCATTACATTGAGTCACTTCCCCGAGAAGGAAACTGCTCTCAGCGTCTGTGTCTGTCTGTCTGGTCTGAGAATGCATCAGATGGATCAAATAGTCCCCAATTGGGAAATGAGGGTTTGACCCACTGCACTCAACAGCCCAGGAGAAGTCTGTCCTCAGGATGGTGCAGTGACCTCTACTGTAGCCAGCCCAGAGGATAGGAACAATATCAATGACATTCCTTCAGTTCATCTACACCCAGAATAAGTTTAAACATGCAGTTCCAGGGAGTCCTTGTAGTGGATCTGAGGAAGGGATTTGTTTGGCGGAGTGTAAACAGATGTTTATGTGGATTTTAGTTAGTGTGCTTTTATATGGGGCACAAGAGGTCTTGATATGTGAAACACATTGCAGTCAGACAGGAAGTGAGACGGGGGGGTGGGGGGGGGGGTTATGGAGTGCTGGTCTTCTGCTACATCCAACTACAAAACAGTGCTTTGTACCTCTGCTAACCAGCGCAGCTACGCTGCATCATTTAGCCTGGACGTGTGGCCTAGAGGCGGGAACTGAGGGGGGAGGGGGACCAGAACAGAAAGCGGGTGCATTTCTCAGTGTAATTTTAGTCTGTGATGTAATATGTCCAGACCTTGACAACGTTGTTTTATTTTCTGGGGTAATTCAGCAGGGCCTGGCACTTGGCCTCAGCCCTGCATTAACACAATGGAGCTTTGGGGAGTAACACAACTCTGTTCCCTAGCCTAACTGTCCTATAAAGGGTAGCCGAGGACAGTGTCTGCAGGCTGGAGAAAAACAGAGAACATCTAACTGCCTTTTAACCAGAACTCTTTATCCCCAACTACTCCATTTAACCCGTCTACCTATCCCTATACTACAAAAACAAAGTAACCAGGGGATTTACTTACACTCCTCACTCTCAACTGCAGCATAGTTCCCCGCCTCCCTGAAGTTGATGTTCCCAAGGTGCAGGACTCCAGCTACGATCTGCAGCACCAAGCCGCGATCTTCCCCTGAGATGCCAATGACATCCATGGCATGCTGATAGAGAAGAAAGACAGGAGACATGAACCCAGGGCTGACGGGTGTTTACTCACAGCTGTGGTATCTAAACCACGTCCTCTCATTACTCCTGTCATGGTTTCACTGCCGAACAAAAACAGGTGGAGTCCAGGGTGCAAAACAGAAACCACAGAGGACAGTGGAAGAGAGACCGGCAATAGGATAAGGAAATGTAAAGCTTGAACTATAACAATGGAAAGACGCCAAATAAACCTACCGTAGTTTCCTGGAAATCGCTTTTGTCATTGATGTCATCCACTTTGTAGGACCCGGACTGATTGAGATAATTGTAATAATCCAGGCTTGTGATTCCGAGGCTGCTCTTCTGTTCTCCACTAGCTCCCTCTATCAACTACACACACAGACGTCAGTGTCACATGATTACACTTCTGTCAGGTAAGAGGAAGGAAGACCCTGTGCATTTATTCCAGACACAAAAGTCTATAGGAGCTCTCAACCTGTGACATTACCTCAGCTTTTCTTTTATTTCAAAACTTTTAGACATTTGCGCCCTTCGCACATTTAGATTTGTGATCAGCACCGGACATATTACACACAATTTAGCATTATTAGTTTTATTCTCCTTTTATTTGTAAAGGAATTCACGTTATGTGAATTTGACTGTCTCTGTACCACAGGCCTGAGGCGGTACAAAGTAAAGACAAATCAAACTGCTTTCGGCAACCAAATGGCACTAGTCACTGTTCACAGTTGTCCTAAATTTCCAGAGTAACACAATACACATAAACACTGTAATTTAACAGGGAAACAATGTAAACACAGCATGTTACCTGAATACCTCACCTGATAAAATATATGGAAGCTCCTCTCGCCAGGATTCCTCATGACAACGCGTGATTTCTCCAACAGGAAATTGGAGATTTTCCCTCCATCTGGCTCGCCGCCGGAGCTGAACTGGATCTCAAAGTATTTCCCCTGAAGGAAGAAAGCGTGGCACTTCAGTATCAGAGCAGGCCGCCCTTAAGCTGAAACCCAGAGCCCTCAGAATGGGAAATAACAGTCATGGCACGGGTTGTACTCAGTTCACACCTGCAGCCTTTTGGTGTGTGTATGTACTGAGGCTAGACCCCTTATTTTTTCTCTCTTTCTTGCTCTCTTTTCTCCAGCCAGGCCTGTCATCTGTAATGTCAATTCCATTCCCAGTCTAAAGCCCCAGAGTGCACTGAGACACTATTCATATAGGTAGACTTCCTTAATAGCCATCTTCTCAGGCCATTTACGTCAGACCTCATGTTTGTTCACAGAACTAAAAATAAGGAGAGAGACCATACTAAGAGACTACTCAAGAGACGATACTGCCCAGTCTGTCATCTTGACTACAATCCTTACTACTCAGTTCCTGTGACTGCTGTGTGTGAGTGTGTGAACTGGTCCTGCAGGAAACCAGTCTGCATTTAAACCTCTTTCTAAGCTTAAAGTATAGTATGTCTTTCTATGTGCATCCCACAGCCCTGGTTAACCAGGCCACACTTGAAGCTAGTAGCCCCAGCCAAGTGGAGATGGGAGAAGGCAGCAACACGGCTTAGAAAGAAAGAAGCACACTGTAATTCACTATCTCTCTTTTTTCTTTTCTTTATTTTCAATGGATTTCCTAGTGTTTTTGCTTTAGTTTCGGAAACGACTGTGAAGCAGTTTCAAGTTGAGCCAAAGAAACGTGCCAATCATATGTTGTTAGTCATCCCCATTCCACTAATAATAAAGGAGATTCGAAAAGACTTTGGGACCCGTACAAATCTGCTGGAGTTGTTGTTCCTCACTGTCTTGGCATTCCCGAAGGCCTCCAGGAGGGGGTTGGACTGGAGGATGATGTCTTTGACATGCTGTGAGGGAGCAGACAGACAGTAGGCTTGTTTTAGTGACTGACAGGTACGTAGGTACAGAGACAGTGGGTAAGGAGACACTACTACACTCTGCAGTTATCCACACCCCAGCTGGCAGGTCAACATGTACCGTCTCTGGAAATTTCCATCATCGCTCCACTCTCACAGTGTCTGGAGCACATTATCTTTCCCATGAGCCATCTGCATATCAGAAGCCCATGCGTTTTAAATCACAACTATTCAAGCCCTCTATTATTTTACGCTGAAGTGGAGTGATAGCATTTCATGGAATCCTTTTGCGTCCCTGAGCTATTGATCTCCATCAAGAAAAAAAACATTAGTGGCATGGCAGTTCAAGTTTAACAGCTTTTAGTGCTTGCCCCAGGGCTCAGTTAAACTTAAATATTTATGTAACTAATCACATTGCACTGTAAAATCCACCTGAGTTTTTAACACACAACCTTCTCTGGTAAAGGGCTTATAATGGGTCTATCATGCACATCTATTTACATGGCTAAGGGACATAGTGATCTGCTTTGCATCCACTAGTCAGAAACTGACACAGGGTGATAATAATCAGAGGGGGAGACTGTTCAGTCAGGTGAACGTTTTGGATGTGTAGACATGGTGATGAACTGAAAGAGAGCCAAACAAGGACAGAGAGAAAAAGTCCTGTTGTGGTCTATACAGACGGCTTACAGTAAACATTACATTTCAGTGTTGAATCACAAGGCTCACTGATGTCAGTCACAGCTCAGCACCCAAAGTAATTACTACGGACATCACAAATCAACATGATGCCAAGTATGATATATGAGCTATATATATAACAATTATGGCAGACTTTGATGATCAGACATGTTGTGTTCCCAAGCCACTACTGTATGGAACAAAACACAAGGGCATGCATTCATACAGACACACACACAAACACACACAGCATGTATTTCGCAAATAACGTAATACCACATGTAAACAGCAGTTGGGGGAGACCATGTAAATGAGACATTTGGGACATCATAGTGACAGAACTAAATGCGGGAAAGACGGGTATTTAGGGAGGGTTTTAAATTCAACAGAAATCCTAAGGGCAATTTTGGTGAAATACTACAAAGACCACAAACGGATGATTTCTACATACACATGTTTCCCATTTTTCCCTGTTAAAGCACCTTTTCAGTATCTTAAAAGTGTTGCACAAAAGTTGAATAGCACACAAGACTTGTAAAGACATTCTTTTTGTTTTTCTAAATACACAGAAATGCTCATAAACATCAGAGGACTCAGTGAGCGGATGACAGCTAACATTAGCTTTCAACTTGAAACCGTTCATTTAAGTATAATAAGGGTGGAAAAGCACTACACTTCTCTGAAAAATGACTGCCATCCCATCTTGTGATTCAGCTTATTGTATATTCCCACTGACTGAAAATCGCCTTTAGAGTGTCTCAGTAATACTAGGGTTATACTAGGGAGGCTGGCGGAGAGAGAGGCTTGGGGCCAGGACATCTGTCGATCAGTGTGGCATCCAGATGGCCGCTGGGGGTTTGGGGAGGAGGGTACAGAGGGGAGGGGAGGGTCGGATGGGCTGGACAGATAATGGTAATGGGAGATTGGAGGGAGGGAGGGATGGCTGGTGGTGGCTTGGGTGGTACATAGAGAAAAGATTAGGACAGGAAAATGCATCAGGTCATTATGATGTCATATGATACAACAGGTCATACTGCCATTGACATGTGGTACATAATAAATGACAGTAGATGTGCAATTGTCTAAGTTTTCACAACCAAATGTAAGCAAACTGTGTTTCACAGAGGAAATTTCTATTCCGGACTCACCTGTACTCTAGGCCCTCCTCCAGACACTCTGGAGATGTAGCTCATTATGTACTTGGCTGCCACTGTTTTCCCTGCACCACTCTCTCCACTGTAACATAGAGTAGAGTGAGGTCAGAATAGTCCATAGAAAATGGGAGTCCTCTGAAACACAATATACAGTTCAAGGATGCCCACACTGTTGCCCAATATATCAGTTTGCAGTTACAGGTTTTCTGGGACCAGATACTATAATTCCTCTGCTTGGCTTGTCTTGATATTCCGGAGGACATCCCTCTCAGCACACTTGGAAACACAATTCTTAAAATAAATAAATTTATTACAATAAAAGTTTTCACAGTGAAAATTCAAACGAGACTGGCAAGCTGAAATAGCTTGTTACAGATTTTGGGCGCCAGACAACAGCATGTTAAATCATACTCCATAAGAATCTCCTCTAAGCCTGGTTTTAAGAGGGTCAGTGGAGGTTTACCAAAATGCTCCCTTATTGTCTCTAGTTATCCCCAAGCAGGAAGGCGGCAGAGAGTTGAAAGGGTTATTTTTCCTTATCACTTCAGTGTGCATTGTAAGAACAGACGTTTGAATGGCTGTCAAGATTATGTTCTACTTATTCTCCCAACCAAGCCAAACTTTTCAAAGCAACTGTCTACTTTTTTCAAACTTCCTGAATAACCAGGTGAAATGCTATTTTTTGACTTCCCATCCATAGAGCCTCCACTTCCTGTCTAAACTTGGCTCTCCAAAATCAGACTTTGCTTAGCAGTTAACATCCCCCTAATGGAAAAAGTCTTGAAGGGGCAAAGCTAATAACACCAGTCCTGATTTGTCATGTTTGCCCAATTTCTTCTCTTTCCTCAACCTTTATTTATATTTTTCCACCGGACCTTTCATTTGCCAGGGTCATACACAACGGTGTCACAGTTAATGCTATATATGCTTTTGTAGGCATTTGTTAGTGCTTTAATCCAATACTAACAATTGTTTTTCAAATATATAAATATATGTATGTATTTATGCAAACAATCTAAAATGAGTGATTGGTAACCGAGTTGTGGTCAAGTAAACATTCATACATCTCTTTAGATTATCTGGATTTTCAGAATGAAGTATTGAATCTTATGATATAAAACAAACGATGTTGACAAAGTTAACTAAAGATTTTATCAGATCATATATTGTATTTAGATTATCACCAATAACTGCATGTTATCAGATTTGCATAAACTCTGCTGCCCCTAAAGACAGGAGGCCAAAATGCTACGTGTTTGTATGTTGAGCCTTACTGCATTCCTCTGGCCCAGCAAGGATTTCTTGTTAAATAGTGTGTATAGACAAAAAATATATATTATGTAATTCAATTTGTTGTCAGGAAAATTGATGTAGTGTAAATGAGATTACTCATGTTGCTTACGCATGGAATGACAACGAGGCATTGGGCAAGTGTTTAACTCACATCCTATTTTGACCCTTATTTAGGGGTGTGCCCTATTGTTCTTATTACACAGCACTCGGACGCAAAACACATAACGGACTTCCTGATTTAATGACCAAACAAGGACAGAGAGAATCATATCGTAGTCAACACAGACGGCTTACAGTAAAACACTATAGCGCAGAATCACAAGGCTCACTGATGTCAGTCACAGCTCAGCAATTGAAGTAATTATTACGGACATCACAAATGAACATGATGCCAAGTATGATGTGGAGCTAAATATAACAGTTATGACAGATTTTGATGATCAGACATGTTGTGTTCCCACATATTGCTGAATGAAAACAAAACACAAAAGCGTGCATTCACACACCCACCCACACCACAGCAGACAATGATGAGCTGTGACTCGATTGTGGCTTCTTTTTGATAACCTCATTTCCTCCTTAAGCATCCATATGTTAACAATGACAAATAAATTAATTCATTTCCCGTGTCCTTGTTTCCATGATTGGTATTGGGTCATTGTTTCCAAGGAACAATGACCCATTACCAAGCCCTTGCATATCAATGGCGAAAAAGGACAATTCTTTACAGGACTACACCCAAAGATGAAATTCTCATGAGAGGGAGAGAGGAGAAATGACCATTTCTATATAGATATGGTCATTTCACATATATATTAGTGTTTCATTCCACTCTGAATTTCAGGCCACAGTTTTTGGGGTAGAGCTTTACACTCACTGGGCAAAGCCTGGTTGAAATTAGCAATAAAACTGTGCATAACACAAAAGTGCTAAGTGATCTGAAATACTGCAGCGTAGTGGTTGTAAAAGCAGTACGAGCACAGAAATATTTCATATGGTATCTTGTGTTTTAATTGGTCCGTGGGAGTTTGTTTGTACTTCTCTATAATAATATTCTGTGTCTTCATAATCTTCCTCACCAAAAAAACATTGCTGAAGTATGATATAGACAGAAAGCCCAGTCAAGACCACTTGACCACATCAGATGACTCATGTTGAATTACACAGTTTTTTAATAAGTAGGAAAGGAAGAGGTCCAACACAGTGCAGTGCTGACCACACTGCCTGGACAGCAATTTCATGGAGGGCTTTGTTTGCTGATCTGGTCCATCACAAATCCACTTCCATTCCTTTTATGTGGGAAACTGTACTGGCAGCTGCTGGCTGTCTAAACAACGGAGAGAAAGTGCTGAACCAGGGGCCATTCGACATGAGGCAAGCACTACAGTACCCACCATGGCCCTGCGCCCCAGGTGACCGGCCTACAGGATAAAGCCCCCACCATGAGACAACACTTTTCCCTTGGACGGCCTCCCATAGGAACCTTTATACAGTAATGCTCCCCACTGGCACCGCAGTGGAGAAGGACCTTTGGACTACCACTAGCTTCCAAGAATCCAGGGCTGTGGCCAAATACATTTCCCTCCTGACCACTGCTGGATATGAATGAGTTCATATCTGGCTCGGTCATACTTCTATCATCTTCAGCTGAGTGGTCTTATGAGGAAGCTTTATTAGGGGCATGGCCAAATAATCCATCATGTTTTCAGACCAACAGTCTTGTTTATTCACTGTCACTCCAAATGTAATACACAGAAATCCTTACTCATCCACTCAGAAACCCAAACAACAGCAGTGTCTGCAGAGGAGAAGCCCCCCCCTCCCCCCCCCACTAAGTACAGCGAAAATGGACCCACGCATGGGGTCAGAAAGGACCCAGCCGATGCACTTCCTGTTTTGTGGAAGCAGGACACTAATGTAAATAGACGTTGTGTTTTGTTTTCATTCCATGTCCTGAACGTAGCTAAACATTTTCCAAGCAGCTGCCACAAGAAAAGAGCCTGTAGGTCATATATTTAGATTTTCAGGCAGTTATTCCTTTTCTGCCTTTCCCAGCAGGCTGTGACATTAGAAGAGGTGGATTAAGACTGATGGAAAAACCCAGACAGAGCAGGTCACTGTCAGCAGCTGTGAGGTGGAGGAACTGGTTGGGTCTGCTTGTTCTCTTGTTCTCAACTATTATCACCTATAACAGCACTTTCCATTGGTGCCTATCACGCAGTCAACCAGCCATAGAGATAACAATCCTCTCTCTCTGTATCTCCTGAAAGGGAGAGGTAATAATAATAATTATTATTATTTATTGTATTTGTTAAGCATTTTTCATTATTGAGGAATAATCGCAAAGTACATGAAAAAGAAAATAAGAAAATAATAATATTATATAAATAAAAGAAGTATCAGATAAAAATGAAAAAAAAAAAATGGAATATTTACATTAAACTATAATGATGCTAAACTATAATGATGCTATTATATAATAATGTACTGTATAATGTGATTAAAAGGGGAGGGCAGGCCAGCTGATAGAGGTGTGTCTTAAGGCCTGCTATAAAAGCCATGACTGTCTGTATGTAGGGAGGGTGACATGTCACACCTCAACTGGAACCAGTGTACCTCCCGGACCTCAACCTTCCACTCCACCTGAATGCAGCACTCTTCCCGCCTCACAATCACCTGAATATTGATCACCTGTGTCACTTACCTGTTGCTTCGTTCTCTCCCACTATTTAGTTCATTCACACACAGCCTTCTGATTATGAGGTACTGTTTGTATGATTCGACATCACTGAGCCTTTCGTTCCTAGCTATTTCTTTTCAAGTTGATTTGTCAGTCCTTCTGCGTATTGACCTTTTGCCTCCCCGTGTTTTTGAGACCTGCCCAGCCCTTGTATACTTCAGCCTGTATTTCTGCCATTCTGTGTTTGACCCAAGCCTGTACCTCTGATCTCTGTTCAGCCTGCCCCTGCTATTAATAAAAGTGGTGCACATCTCAACTGGAACCACAAGACCTGCCTCTGCCTGGCATCATTACACTGTGCAGCCCTGAGGCTGTCGGAAAGGGAGTTCCAGAGGTCAGGTCCAATGTAGGAAAAGGTGCGGATTCTTGGTTCATTGAGCAGATTGGTGTTGCTGGACTGTAGGGGGTGTGGAGGTTCATAGAGGGAGAGCAGGTCAGGTAACTAGGCAGGTCCCAAGCCATTGATAGCTTTATAGACTAAAAGGATCATTTTAAAGTTGATTCTTTGAGGGACAGGAAGCCAGTGAAGGTCAGCAAGGAGAGGTGTGATGTGGGCAGATTTATTTGATCGTCTCAGGATCCTTGCAGCACTGTTTAGAATGAGCCGTGTTTTATGGATTTGCTGGAAAGCCCCCGAGTACTGCATTCCCATAATCCATTCTGGAGAAAACAAATTAATGGATAAGCTTTTCTGCATCAGGAAAGGTGAGCGGTCTTAGGCGGGACATGTTCTTAAGGTGAAAAATGATGTTTTACAGATATGTCTAATGTGGGCCTTGAGAGAGTAGGGTCAAATATCACACCCAGGTTGGTGGCTACTGGGGGAATGATGTGGCTGTCAATGGCAGGGCAGATGCTGTGAGAGGTGATTGGCTGTGGGGTGCCTATAAGCATTGCTTCTGTCTTGCTGCTATTGAGTTGGAGGAAGTTGTTCTGCATCCAGTGTTTTACCTCATCCAGACGGTTGGCCGGGGTTGACATGGCAGATGTTGTGTCAGGTTTGGTTTTAATGTACACCTGTGTGTCATCAGTGTAGCAGTGGAATTGAACACTGTGATGTCTGAAGATCTGGCCAAGTGGGAGCATGTATAGGAAGAGAATAGGTCCTAGCACCAACCTTTGAGGGACACCACAGGTCAATGTGAACTCCTCTGATCTTGCCTCACTGACAGAAACATACTGCTTGTGGTTGGAGAGGTAAGACGTGAACCAGTTTAAGGCAGGCCCAGAGATGGCAGTGTGCTCTCTTAGGGGCTGGAGTAGAATGGTGTGATCTACTGTGTCAAAAGCAGCACTGAGGTCCAGAAGATTCAGAATGGCCTGTATTTGTTGCCATGAGCATATCATTAACAACCTTCACTAATGTTGTCTCAGTACTATGCACTGGCCTGAAGCCAGACTGGAAAACCTCATGAAGTTGGTTAGCAGTGAGATGTGAGTGAAGTTGAGTTGCCAAAATCTTCTCTAGGACATGAGATAAGAATAGGAGTTTGGAAATAGGCCTGTAATTTGAAAAGAGGTCTGGGTCAAGGGATGGTTTCTTGAGCAAGGAGGAGATGGCTGCCATGTTGAATAGTGACAGTACCTGCCCAGTGTGCAGGGACTTGTTGAACAAACGAGTTATAAAATCAATGAGAGTGGCTGAGCATTTTTTTAAACAGTGATGTTGGAATATGGTCAAGAGGGCCACTGGAAGTTTTCATTTTTAATATAATTTCCAGCACAGTAGCAGATGTCACTCGAGCAAAGTCACTTAGAAAAGAAGCAGATGTAAAAGTAAAAAAATAAATTTTTAAAAATTTGTAAAGCAGACTCACCTGATAATGACACACTGGTTCTCACGGTCAATCATCATGTTTCGGTACATGTTGTCTGCCAGGGCATAGATGTGAGGTGGATTCTCATACTGGGCCTGGGGGTTCAATAGAACTCATGATCAAAGAATATCTCAATGTATATGCCACTGGGTGGTTCCATTTTCTGGGTCCTAAGTGAAGAACTGACTGTAAAGAAAAGTTGCAGTTGGAGCAAGAAATAAGAGTATTTTATTTAATGAAGTAATGTAGAAAGTCTCTGGGCAAACAGTTTTTATCAAGCATTAAGAGATAACATCTGATTTCCGAGCCAAGACAGCTTTCCATACGCTAGCCAAGAACACTTCATTACAGACTTAGACATGCTGTCGTGAACAGCCAGGCCTTGCCAATGGATAAGGGAAGGTTCTACAAGATCTGAACCACGCCTAACTCAATTTTAAACCCTTTGTTCTGACGGGATGTGATGTGTTGGGCAATTAGGGTACAAGTTGAATAGATTAATAACAAAGTTTAATTTGAACCAAAAGAGAAAAATCTGGTTCCTCAAGTCGTACTCCGGTCTAAAGATGAGTGCTTACTCACCGCACCCTGATACAGCTCTACTTCCTTGTCTCCAAAGTACGGCATCTGTTTGAATGGGTTGACAGAGATCAGGACAGGACCAATGTAAGTCTGTAGAGGTTATGGGTTAAGGGGGATGATAATGACACATGAAACAGTCAACCATTCTGCTCCCAGTGACTCACAATTCATGGAAAAATAACGCTAAGAAATCCCAGAGCTCTCAAGCAATTAACATATCTTCAAAATATTTAGCGACGTAGTCCCTCTTGGAGTGGATGAAGAACAACGAGCTAACGGTCATTGGGCCCATGATGTCAGTGCTACATGAGTCTGTGTGGTAACTCTGGAGTGTTTGGTGATTAGGCACAAGCCTTGTGAAGACACAGTGTTCACACATTGGAGTGAACAGCCCTGCAGTGTAGAGATGTGAGGTTCTGGCCCCACAGCCCAAAGCTGCTTTGGGCACATAAAGCCGGTATTGAGCCCTACAGTGACCCCAGCCCTGGTTCGCCACTGGCTGAAACACTTGGGTGTTGTTGCTATTTTCTGACCACAATCAGAGGATTGACTCAGAGTTTCAAGTCTAGAACAGCCAGCATCCGCTCAACTCTATAATCCTTAATACTGCTAGAACACAGATGAGGATTTTAAGTAATGAGCTCCTTTGAGAACTTTCAACATCTTCCATCAATAGGGTAATTCAGAAACCCCAAAATGTCAGCTCTACTCTGTTACATTATATGGGAACTTGAACTAAACATCTCAATGTCTTTTATGTCTATAATTGTAAAGTTCAATAATCTAGCTAGTCTTTTTTGGAATCATAGGCTCAGGCATTTTAAGGACTGCCTCTGAATATACAACACTAATTAAATCAAAACCATTACTATTGTGGAAAAGTAGCTTCACTGCTCTTATGCACTGTGCAAGATTTCTCAGCAAGCCCACACTGGCTTTCCATATAACCTCATGCTAAAATTAAACCAGTGTAAACCTGTGTAAAGACCCATCCCAGCCTGGGGGACAAGGAAGCAGGTAGGAAAGTAACGTAAGGTGTCCAGATATCCACACGGCCTCCCCCGGCCTGTGGCTGTACAGGGTGGAAGTCGACAAGCCTCGAACCATACTGTACAGGATTGAACTGAATTACTACAGCAGTGTTTCCCAATCCTGGTCCTCGGGACCCAAAGGGGTGCACGTTTTCGTTTTTGCCCTAGTACTCACACAACTGTTTCAAATTAAAGACCTGATGATAGGTTGATTACGTCAATCAAGTGTGTAAGTGGTAGGGAAACATTTGAATCAGGTGTGTGAGTGCTAGGGCAAAAACAAAAACATCCACCCCTTTGGGTCTCCAGGACCAGGATTGGGAAACGCTGTACTACAGAACTGTGAATGATCACTCAGCTACAGTGGGAAGAGCGGGAGTGGTTCAGGGGTCAGCCATTCTTCATCCGGGTCGAAGGTGTGAGTGAATGGGAAGGATACAAAGATGTAGTCGTCCATGTATCTCTTCTTGAGGTTGTCTACAATGGCGTCCTCGTTAATCTTGGAGAGGAGGACCATGTCGTCCACTCCACTCTGCTTGACATTGTGGCTCTGCCAGTGGTACCGGTAATGGCCCCGGCTCCCCTAGAATACAGAACACAACACATCAGTCAGTATCATCAGACCCAAGAACACAGAACACAACACGTCAGTCAGTACCATCAGACCCAAGAACACAGAACACAACACATCACTCAGTACCATCAGACTCAAGAACACAGAACACAACACATCAGTCAGTACCATCAGACCCAGGAACAAAGAACACAACACATCCGTCAGTACCATCAGACTCAGGAACACAGAACACAACACCTCAGTCAGTACCATCAGATAGATGCTTTCCTGAAATAACCTTGAAACGGGAGCATCATATCTTTGGACAGGAGTTATTCATGACTGTGTGACCTGACCACGAGAAACATACATAACAGTACACCTACCTATAGCTGAACTAATCAATTGGTAAGAGTCAGCAGAAAACATAAAAACAACTAAAATTAACTTGGACTTTCCCAGGACTCATTCTTAGCTCATTCTTTATTTTTAATAGGTGCATGGTCAGGCTTTCCAAAAGTGCTTCAATGTGTTGTTGTTAGCTATTTTAGTGTTAGTGTCCCGACTGTTGTTTGATATGTCCCTTCACCTCACTCTTCTTCTCTCTCTCCCTCCCTATTCTTATTCCTCTCTCTTCCCCTTCTTCTTCTCCTTCCTCTGTTCCTGTTTTGTTTTTGCTGAGGGCCGTTCTCCAGAAGACTTAGGTCATTCATCATGTGCTATGAGTCAATGTCGTCTGGCTACTGTTGGAGAGGATCACAATGTGCTCTGAGGACTGAGTCTCTTATTCCTGGACGGAGAACCAATCAAAGCCAGAATGGACAGGGAACATTAGTCAACACTGGGGCACATCTCAATGCCTGTTACCCCTTTGTTTGCCTCTGGGTTCCACTGAGTGAACATTTCAAATTGTTTATTCTTTTTTTTTTATATATAGAAATTCACCTGGAGTGAGGGCTGAAGGCTTTAAATTGCTGAACTACAGGTTTTTTCCCTGGTTCTGGAATTCTTTTTTGATTCTAAACCTTTGAAGCAGCTCAGATTAGAGAAGGCTTGTACATAGATTAGATGGCGGCAAGCCTTCCATATTTCAAATTCCATAGGCAACAACAGACCAAACAGTGACATATGACTATCACTTTTTGAAGGTGTGGTTGAATACCAAAAGACACAGTTGCCCTCATTTAAAATGTACTTTCTCTACCAAAACAACACAAAGCCAAACCATGGTGACATTATAAGAAATCAAAGCACAAGAAAACATGATATTGCCCAATGGAAAGCCATGGTATCTTACGATAATGTACTTGTACGAAGTCAAGAGAAGACAGCTCCAATGACTTATTGTTCTCAGGGGTTGCTTTATTCTCTTAACACATGTTTTTTCCACAGTTCTAGCATCGAACATAGTAAAGAATGTTAATAGCTTCTCAGCCTATTTTATATTTCATCAGGAGGCAAAAACGTTGATTTATTTATTTTATAAATGATCCACATTATCATGATTCACAACTTTATTTAAACAGAAGCAAGGGCTGCTGTCTCCTCATTGGCAAGCTGAGCAGGGTGCATTACATGTCATACCCCAGGAGCTCATAAACACCTCACACACACGCACACACGCACGCGCACACGCACACACACAGAGCGGAACTTAGGGACAGTAACAATATGGTTTTACCACATGCTCTTGATAAAACATGACCCAAGTCAATGGTTCACAGAATCCTTGACAGTAAAACAGCCAAGTGAGGGAGAATCCATCCAGGCTTCCAGGCAGCTATCAACAACAGGCAGAAGGGAAGGACTCCAGTTGATCAATGCCATATTGTACTCAGCTTCTCTAAATATTCATATATAATACATGCAACACAGTACAGGTTATAATACATAACACAGTACAGGTTTATAATACACGCAACACAGTACAGGTTTATAATACACGCAACACAGCGCAGGTTTATAATGCATGCAACACAGCGCAGGTTTATAATACATAACACAGTACAGGTTTATAATACATAACACAGCACAGGTTTATAATACATGCAACACAGCACAGGTTTATAATACATGCAACGCAGTACAGGTTATAATACATGCAACGCAGTACAGGTTTATAATACATGCAACACAGTACAGGTTTATAATACATGCAACACAGTACAGGTTTACAATACATGCAACACAGTACAGGTTATAATACATGCAACGCAGTACAGGTTATAATACATGCAACGCAGTACAGGTTTACAATACATGCAACACAGTACAGGTTTACAATACATGCAACACAGTACAGGTTTACAATACATGCAACACAGTACAGGTTTATAATACATGCAACACAGTACAGGTTTATAATACATGCAACACAGTACAGGTTTATAATACATACGACAGTACAGGTTTACCACACAAAATACAGTACAGGTTTATAATACATAACACAGTACAGGTTTACAATACATGCAACACAGTACAGGTCTATAATACATGCAACACAGTACCGGTTCACAATACATGCAACGCAGTACAGGTTTGTAATACATAAGCCAGTACAGGTTTGTAATACATAAGCCAGTACAGGTTTGTAATACACGCAACACAGTACAGCTTTTTGTATTCGCATTGCTGCTATTTTAAAAAATATGTGGCAACATGTTCACAACTAGAGGTACAAATCTCAGCACATCAAAAAGGCAGTTGTTTCAAAACCATTTAACCAAATAGTTAAGTTATCTCAAAAGACCACAGAAAAGATAAAAATGGATGGTAAGAACAAAAATGAATTGGATTTATATACTACCTTTAACCTGATGTTTTCTAAGCCAGAAACCTCACTCGCATCAGTTATAAGGTGGAGATTAATACTGTTTATGCCGATTAGAAATGAGAGGGGTGATTAGGATGTCATGATAGGAAAAGGCCCAGTAGGGGAATTTAGCCAGGACACAAGCATAAACAACCCCACTCTTACAATAAGTGCCATGGGATTGTTCACTTAAGAGGTGAGACAGCAGTGCATTCAGGGTGCTGTAATTACATTGAGAAAGAAAATTACTTAAATATAAACATGTACAGCAATGTAAAACAGGTATTATTTCTAGATTAATCATTGAGAAAGTATTGTGAAAAAGTGACTGTACTATTTTGTGTGTTGTACTTAAACTGTATTGTCTACTATGGATTTTTAGAACCATCATCAAAAATGTCTGTGAGGTACAACAATATATATGCTCAAACAACTGAGGTAAACAGGACTCATATCCTCGTGAGTGCTGCCTCCATTCCTGTGACTCTTCTTCAGGCTTGTTATTGCTATGTCTGATGTTTTTCCCAGGTGGATGAACAATGAGGACCTTTAATGCACTGTCAATAACAAGCTATGGGCAAAGTCTCAAGACAGGCTAGATGCAAGCTGCTGCTTGCTAAAAAGGATGTGCCTTCGTTATACTTGTTTCATTTGATTATAGTAGTGCTATGTTGTAATATCCAAACATTACAATTAATTTTAATCGATAGTGCTAGTGTAATATCTAATTTAAAATGATGTTTTATTCAACACATACTTGTAAAAATATTACCAAAGTAATTAAAATACCCGTATTACATATTTATCTCATTATCGTGCTCTAATGCAGTGGCAAGTTTATAATCTGCAATATATTAGAAATCTACTACAGAAGTCATAGCTTGGAACCCACAACCATTATCCACAGAACAGATGCCTGAACCCAAGCAAGGCATTTCATACAGAATGAAAAGTAAGCAATGCACCACACAAAAAAATAGAATATTACCGGAGCAAATATTTAGAGTGCTATTATCCTGTTGCTGCTTTTTGGGGAATGATAATGTTCTATTTGAAGATGTAGCGGGAGAAACAGGAGCCAAAAGTTAAGAGTACTTCCCATGGGGGCTAGAGGAGATCATTTAGGTTAAGAGTATTTTCCATGGGGGCTAGAGGAGAACATTTAGGTTAAGAGTACTTTCCATGTGGGCTAGAGGAGAACATTTAGGTACTTTGAGATGTGGCCTACATGTGTTGACTGAGATTTAGCTTAACGTTGAATGCTGTCCACTCTGGAAAGTGATTCCCCAGGTTGCTGGAAAAGCTGATGAGTCAGTCTGGGCAGGAGGTCTGAAAGCATACAGTCCTAGGGGACAGATTTGACCAGCAGCTACCAATAACACAGTCAACATGGAGAAGCACTGACTTAACTGATCACATCTTAACAACCACCTTCTACACACAGCTCCCGTGGCATACAGCAGAGCATCAGTCATAACTAATGACCTTAGCTTCTGTACTGTTCCTGTCAGATAAACAGTATGTGTTTTACAGATGTCCAAACACCACTGATCCTAGAAAGTATGATTGGCACCTCTGTCTAAAGGGATTATTACATTATGATTAACCTGATTCATTACTTTATTTCAGGTCTTAGATTCCATATAAAATGACTACAGCTTCCTTAGTTCTCCTAGTTGAGTCATTTTCCCTAAAGTTAATCCAACAGCATTTGAGGAATTTCTGTACCAGCCCCAGATCCATAAGGCCAGGCTTTCCTTCATGCAAATACCATTACCATATATGGAGAGTGCCTAGCAGAGCTGAGCTCAGGGGAAAGGAAATGGCTGAGTTTGACTCAATATCACAGACGGCCCTTTTTCCCCCATTCCCCTCGTTTACTCTGTTCTACTTTTCCACCCCATGATTTGACAGAAAGCTCACCATGTGTTAAGAAGACATCTTTCTGGGGGCTACAGTACTCTCTACTGTACAACTGAATGAATTCTTGCTTCCATTCCAACCCAAGGAGAAATGTTGAGATTCACGAAGAGCAAAATTATATTAATAAAAATAACTATGCTTTTTGATTAATTGAAAACATGGACATGAGTTTCAAATAACTTTCATATTCTGGGAGCTGAAAAAGTTAAAACCCTTTTAATATCATATCACAAAACAATAAAGGCTGATATGAAGCCTCTCTCCCTTGCGGTTTGACTAGGGAACAGCAGAGACCATTATCAACAGATTAAGACAGGCTTTGTTAAAAAAGTGGTGATTTTCAGCGTTAATTGTAGTTGAGAGATGGGTCCCAGCTTCTTGCTCCTGGTGGAGACATAGGAGAGGAGTCTATGTTGTCTTGCTCCTGATGGAGACAGGAGAGGAGTCTATGTTGTCTTGCTCCTGATGGAGACATAGGAGAGGAGTGTACGTTGTCTTGCTCCTGATGGAGGCCTAGGAGAGTCTACAAGAAACCAAACCCTGCTGTAGTTTGAGAAGCCGAGTTAGGGTGTACAGACTGGGACCACATAGGAAGACCCATTGCTAAAACTGTACTAAAATGCTCTTGATAGAAATTGCTAGGAATGTGGTCAGGAACAGGCTACAAAAGTATATTGTTCATGCAGGAGGTTAGCTCAGTGTAATTTAAAGACTTGTCTGTCTTTTTGTAGGTCCTTGTTGTTTGTAAAATAAATTAAACTAACATGTATTTGTCATTTGTATACTGTTTATACTTTTTAATTTGATTCCAACTGTTTTATTAATAAACATTTCTGAAAACATGCAAATCTTGCCCAGTGTTGGATAAGTGTATACAAGAGTTAACAGGTAGCAGTTCCATTGAACTGATTTCTGAGAGCAGCTCCATTTTGTGAACAAGTCAGGTTTCCATCCATATAAAAGGATCAGGATTTCATAACAGATTTCATGAGGAAATCTTCAGTCATTTGCAGATAAACGCGGTTTTTGAGTAAGAAATGCCATTATACGTTTTTTTGCTTGCACCACTCCCTCCCTTCCCATTCCTATGCAAGAGAATACTCTGTAATCCTCCCCACCACACTCACTACATCTGTCCCTGGAAGACATGATGTAGGTTAGAAGGTCCGGTCTCCATGACCCCAGCTTAAAGTCAGGTCACACAGCCATATATCAGCTTGGACCTTTGACTAAAGCAGCAATCTTCTCTACAGTAACAACAAGGCCCTCTCCCTTCGACAATAAATTGTAATTGTTTATCTGAAACAATACTTCCTGTTTCTGATTTGGTACAAAAACAAACTGATATTTAAATTAAACAGAACTAAATGAAGGCCACACTAAGCAGAATGTCCACCTGCACTTTATCATTTGTTTGAATTAATTGCTGAGTAGGCACATTTTTAAAAAAACACTCATTCCATAGCAGGGCCAGTAACAGAGTGCTGACAGAGAGTAAACCTTCCACAAAGTCAAGAAGAGAAAAAACGAATGACCACAAGAGAGGAAGAAGAACCCCAGAAGATGATTCGCTCACTATGGAGGCGTCTTGAATGAGCAGAGAAGGAATAATAGGCAGGATGAGGCTGTTGGAGCCATGGGGTGGGATATTCATTAGGGTCACAGTGTAAACCTCAGTACCCTCCTCTCAGTCTGAGATGATGCAGCTGGAAACTTCCAGATGGATCTGGACTCAGCTTGGACCATGGTCACTAAGGCAGGGCCTACTGTCTGACTGGCAACAACAGACAGGGACACAGCCAAACGACTGCCCAGCACCCTGCCTGTAAAGAAGCCCTCCATGCCAAGCCAAAGAACACTACCAGACTTGTACTAACAGTTGTCTCGCCTCAATAAGTCAAAACATTTCTCACCCTGTCTAGGTCTCTTAGGCTGGCCTGGCACCCATCCCCATTAAGTCCAACTATGTCTGTAGAAACAACACACGCTAACAAACTTCATAAGTGTGAACATATTGTTAATGAATTTGTTTCACTGTAATTTAACCAGGTGAGTCCGTTAAGAATCAACTGTAATGTTTTTTAGTGACGACCTGGCCAAAGCGATACAATTGCAGAAGGCCAGGACAGAAATTGGTTGTAATAAGTCTGGTGTCCTGTACAGTATGTAGCAAGACCCAGGTGACCAGAATGTCAAGTCACAGTGATGAGTGTTGAGGGGGGCAGTGGTGACAAAGCTGATGGTAGAGTAAGGGAGCAAACTGGATGTTGGTCATTTATTGCTTATATCGGATGTGTCTATAAAGTGACCTGTGTCATGTGAACTAACTGAGAAGGAAGACGTCTGTCTTGGAATAAAGCCATGTTGAGCTTCTAATACTGTCTCTTGTTCAGACCTTATCTTCATTATATCCTCTGACCTTCCAAATGGTGAGAAACTGTTTAGTGGCATACCAGTAAACTATGTCATCATAGTCCAGGATTGGCAGGACGGTCATTTTGACCAGGCTGTACTTGGCAGTGTGAATGAAGGATGCCTTAGTGCAGAACGAGAAACCAACGTGGGTGATATGGGTATTGAATGAGAGTGACAAGTACAGCCATATCAAGTTATTTGTAAATGCCAACATTTTCTGACTGACCATCACAGGGTGAGGATGTTTAGGGGACAAACACGTTGAGGTAGACCAGTTGTGCACAGGATAGTGTCATCTGCATAAAGCTGGGTAAGACAGTTAACA
>JACXGI010013643.1:0-20532 GCA_016801175.1 Esox masquinongy | reverse complement strand
CTACATGTGACAACAATCTCCCGTATTCTTCATATGAATGGGCTATGGGGTAGGGTGGCAAGACGGAAGCCTTTTCTTACAAAGAAAAACATCCAAGCCCAGCTGAAGTTTGCAAAAACAAACATCAAGTCCCCCAAAAGCACGTGGGAAAATGTGTTATGGTCTGATGAAACCAAGGTTGAACTTTTTGGCCATAATTACAAAAGGTATGTTTGGCACAAAAACAACACTGCACATCACCCAAAGAACACCATACCCACAGTGAAGCATGGTGGTGGCAGCATCATGCTTAGGGGCTGTTTTTCTTCAGCTGGAACCGGGGCCTTAGTCAGGGTGGAGGGAATTATGAACAGTTCCAAATACCAGGCAATTTTGGCATGAAACCTTCATGCGTCCGATAGGAAGATGAAGATGAAGAGGAAGTTCATCTTTCAGCACGACAACGACCCAAAGCACACATCCAAATCCACAAAAGCATGGCTTCACCAGAAGAAGATAAACATTTTGGAATGGCCCAGCCAGAGCCCAGACCTGAATCCAATTGAACATCTGTAGGGTGATCTGAAGAGGGCTGTGCACAGGAGATGTCCTCGCAATCTGACAGATTTGGAGCGCTTTTGCAAAGAAGAGTGGGCAAATATTGCCACGTCAAGATGTGCCATGCTAATAGACCCCTACCCAAAAAGACTGAGTCCTGTAATAAAATCAAAAGGTGCTTCAATAATAAAATTAGTTTAAGGGTGTGCACACTTATGCAACCAGGTTATTGTGAGTTTTCTATTTTTTATTTTTCCCCCTCAAAGATTTCAGTTTGTTTTTCAATTGAATTGTTCACGTTATAGGTCACATTAAAGGTGGAAAAAGTTCTGACATGATTTATCTTTGTCTCATTCTTTTACATCACAAACACCTGGCATTTTAACAGGGGTGTGTAGACTTTTTATATCCACTGTATAGTGGAGCACTTTTCGATAGTGGAGCACAACAGGGATGTGTGTGTATGTAATATATTGTGGAGCACCACAGGGATGTGTGCGTAATATATTGTGGAGCACCACAAGGATGTGTTAGCGTAATATATTGTGGAGCACCACAGGGATGTGTGTGTGTAATATATTGTGGAGCACCACTGGGATGTGTGTGTATGTAATATATTCTGGAGCACCACAGGGATGTGTGTAATCTATAGTGGAGCAGCACAGGGATGTGTGTGTGTGTAATATATTGTGGAGCACCACAGGGATGTGTGTGTGTGTAATATATTGTGGGGCACCACAGGGATGTGTGTTGATACCTTCTTTATTTTCCCCAGCAACACAGCTACATGCTCCTGCTGCTCCTGCACTGCCAGGTCCTCTGGTGTCTTCCCATCCTGAATGAAGGAGAGAGATGAAGGGAGACAATTGGTGTAGTGTAATATCTGGGATTATGGTAATATGTTGGTGTAATGTAATATGTTGTTCTAGTGTATTATGTTGGTGTGGTGCAATATCTTGGTGTAGTGTAATATCTGGGTGTAATGTAATATCTTGGTGTAATGTAATATTTTGGTGTAGTGTAATATGTTGCTGAAGTGTAATATCTTGTAGTGTAATATCTTGGTGTAGTACAGTATTTTGTTGTATTGTAATATCTTGGTGTAGTGTAAAATCTTGTTTTAGAGTAATATCTTGGTGTAGTGTAATATCTTGATGTAGTGTAATATCTTGTTGTAGTGTAATATCTTTGGTGTTGTGTAATATCTTTGTGAAGTGTAATATCCTGGTGAGGTGTAATATCCTGGTGGAGTGTAATATCCTGTTGTAGTGTAATATCTTGGTGTAGTGTAATATCTTACATTGGTGAGGATGTCTGTGTTAGCCCCTGTTACACAAAGGTGTCTCACTACCTCCAATAGACCATTGTTAGCTGCCATGTGGAGAGGGGTTCTGCCATACTGAAGAGAGATATAGAGAGCAGGGTTACAGGTCAGGGATAACAGGTCTAAGAGTTTGGAAGAGTCATGGTTGGTTTACAGCAAACCTAAGGAAGGCAGAAGACCTTCCACATCTGACTGCAAGTCTAATGGAGGCAGCCTGATGTGAACTAGTAGAATGCATTTCCATATGTGTCCATTAATTCAAGAGAAAAGCAGGAATTGAAAGACATGACTTTTCAATTCTCCTAGAATAATTTATCTCAGCTTGACAAATGACTGTGCCAGCTGTTGTGCTTGAGGAAACACGGAAATAATACCACTAAATTCAAACTAAATAATAAAATTGGAGAGTCTTAGGTTTTCGGACACCACTCTTAGTGGTGATGTCTCGATACACATCACCTCCCAAAATCCTTTTGGGGTAAAATCTTGTCAGTAATAGAGCAGAAATAGCTTCAATCCCTTAAAATGCATTAATATAAGAATTCTGGTGTTACAATCAGAATGCAGTAATATCAGAACACTGTTTTTAATATAAATAACAGATGTTGTGTTGTCCATTGTTTCCAAGCTAATGTACAGAATGAAGATGTTTATCCCACTTATACCACAATATACAAAAATCAACAAACATTTACTAGTAGAAATTTCTTTTTCATATTTACATGTTTTATTAATTAATTTATGCTTTTTCAATTGGTTAATACAGACAGGACACAGTCATTTGTTCGATTAAAGCAAACATGCAGTACATAAGGAGCCTTGTTGTCAAAGTCTAAACTCTGTGGTAATTTGGTAAACAGTAAAGACAGTTATTGGTCACTGAATTGGTAAATAGTAAAGAAAGCTATTGATTACAGAGTAGGTAAATAGTAAGTAAAAATATTAACTACTGAGTTGGTAAAGAGTGAGGACAGCTATTGACAACTAATTGATAGAGTAATTTTACCTTGTTGGGCAGGTCTAGGGTTGCTTTGGCAGCACAAAGTGCCATGACGATGGGTAGGTTGCCATCCTTACAGGCTATATGCAGCGGTGTGTTGCCGTGGCGATCTTGATGGTCGACCGGGCAGCGGTGGCGGAGGAGGCACCTGACCACTTCCAGCTGACAACGCCTTACAGCCAGGTGGAGCGCTATGTGGCCGTCCTACACACACACACACACACACACACACACACACACACACACACACACACACACACACACAAATTAGGATTTCTGCAGGACATTCTGGAACCAATACATTAAGTAACTTTGGAGAGCAGCAATTCTGGGCTTTGACTAGGCCACTCCAGGACAATTACCCTAAAAATACAGCCAAAGCCAGACTGGAGTGGCTTAAAAACAAAAAGGTTAATGTCCTGGAGCGGCCTAGTCAAAGCCCAGAATTTCTGTCCACCAAAGGTCCCATCCAACTTGACTGATCAAAGGTCCCATCCCACTTGACTGATCAAAGGTCCCATCCAACTTGACTGATCAAAGGTCCCATCCAACTTGACTGAGCAAAGGTCCTATCCAACTTGACTGAGCAAAGGTCCTATCCAACTTGACTGAGCAAAGGTCCTATCCAACTTGACTGAGCAAAGGTCCTATCCAACTTGACTGAGCAAAGGTCCTATCCAACTTGACTGAGCAAAGGTCCTTTCCAACTTGACTGAGCAAAGGTCCTTTCCAACTTGACTGAGCAAAGGTCCTTTCCAACTTGACTGAGCATGGGCAAAAATAGCTGTGTCCAGATGGGCAAAGCTGGAAGGGACTTATCAAGATATACTTATAACTGTAATTGCTGCCAAAGCTGCCGGTAACACCTTCTTTTGTTAGTTGTTTCTGCAATCAATTATTTTAATTATTTTGAACAATTTGTAGAATTTGATTAAATTTACTTTGACATTATAGACTTTTTTGTGTGGATCTGAATTCAAGAGAAAATTAAATCCATTTTGATGTCATATTGTAAAATTATAAAAAGCTGAAAAGTTAAAAGGGGGTTGAATACTTTTTAGAAGCCCTTTATGTCAGTATTGCTTAGTTTTACCTTGTCAGTAGAGGTGAGGTCAGCTCCTTGTTCTACCAGACATTCCACAATGTCAGCAAACCCCCTGGCAGAGGCCGTCAGGAGGGGACTCTCACCCTCCCTGTTCCTGGCATCAACGTGGCATCCAGCCTGGCACAGAGCCCTGGCCACTGCAGAGTAACCGTGCCACGACGCACAATGGAGAGGGGTTTCCTGCTCCTGATGGGGGGGGGCAGTCAAACACACACAACTCACAGACTTAAACAACTCCGGTACTCACAACCACAATACTCACTACAAAGCTATGTGTACAAACTCAGTGCCTTTTGAGTCCCTTTAGCATTTTATTACGATGAGTATTTTGTTTAAGGCAGTTGCTACACTTCAAGGGGTACAGAGCACAAGATGAAATACATACTAATATGATAACAGTACTAGAACAATGCAAAATATAACAACATACTGTACATACACTACAAGTGTCTGTGTCTTTTCACATTCTGCTTCATGATTTAGTGTGTGCTTTAATCTGGGTTTATGCCAAGACTGAGTTAACGGTTGGAAGCTGGGAATGAAGGTGGCCATGATAATACTAGGGCCAGATTAGAAATGTAGTCAAGGGCCATGGGACCTTTATTGACCCTTAGGGACCACTCCCGTTGGCTTACCCCTGAGACTGGTACAGTGGGAGAGAACTCTATGGGCTATAATCGGGCTTGTCTCAGGGTAGTTGGTGATCTGTTGATATCTCTTTGGTGGTCTGGGGCTGTGCTTGGCCAAGTAGGTTGAGCAATCTCTTGCCAGTCCAGGAGTATTTTAGGACAAGGACAAAGTATTTTCCAAACCCCCGCCTCAGTCCTCAGTCTCAGTACTCATAATTTACAATTTCCTGGCACAGTTATAAGAGGACTGACCATGACTCTCTGACTGACCAAGTTTCTTCCATTGTCTGGACCTTTCTAGGGAGTTCTTCTTAGCCACTTTGCATCAAAATCATATTGTTTGCTATTTGCTCTTTCTTTTAAATACTTTTAATAAACTGATAGAAACATGTAAAAATATAAATAATTAAATATTGGTGAGGGAAGTCATTTTCTTTAATTTGTCCATATCTCAGAGAAAGCCTTTTCACCATCTTGATCAGTGACCTTTTTTTTTAAAGTGTTTTCTAAAATCTGATTAAATCAACCCTATTACTGTCAACCCTGTTACTGTCCATTGTGTTACTGGCCATCCTGTAACTGTCAACCATGTTACTGCCCACGGTGTGACGGTCTACTGTGTTATTGTCCACCGTGTTACTGTCCACTGTGTTACAGTTAGTCATGTTACTGTCAACCATGTTACTGTCAGCTGTGTTACGGTCAACTATGTTGCTATTAATTCTGTTAATGTCAACCCTGTTACGGTCAAACCTGTTTCATCACTCCTGTAATTGTCAACCATCTTACAAATTAACCTCTTGAAATGGGAAAACATTAATTATAATTATATAACATATTAATTACTTAACATATTAGTTACTTAATTATATTAAGGTGAATGTGTTTTTTATGACAAAATGTTAAATGTGTGTGTGTATGTGTGAGCTGTACATACCCTGTCCGAGAGGTCAGGGTTGGCATGAATACTACAAAGGTATTGGATCACGTCAACGTTGCCATAGCGAGCTGCCACATGAAGGGCTGTCTCTCCACTCTGCAATAACCACACAGTGAAGAGTTAAATAACAGAAAACATCCACACAAATACACAACACACACATACAGTAAACATCCACACAAATACACAACACACACATAGAATATACAGTGAACATCCACACAAATGCATAGAATATACAGTGAACATCCACACAAATACACAACACACACACACACAGAATATACAGTGAACATCCATACAAACACGCAACACACACATACAACATACAATGCTGAAAGTGTAAACCAGGATGTCAGTAGAGAACAGCACAGTTATTACATTTTAAAAATACAATAGTAAAAGAGAGATACAAAACAAAGAATGCGTGTTGCGTGTTATGGTGTGTAGTGAGTGTTGTGTTGTGAGTGTTGTGTTTTGTTGTGTTGAGTGTGGTCTGTGTTGCATTTTGAGTGTTATGTTGTTAGTGTTGTGTTGTGTGTGTTGTGTTGTTAGTGTTGTGTTGTGTTGTGTGTGTTGTGTATGTGTACCTTATCTTGTACGTCCAGAGGACAGTTGTTTTCATGCAGAAACCTGAGTGTCTCTACGTGTCCGTGTCGTCCTGCGTAGTAGATGGCGTTCGCGCCACACTGAGGCAATGGAAAAACACATTAGCGTTGCTAGAGCACCAATAGTTGTCAGACCTTTTAAATGGTTAATAACATTTACAGGTGCTCATCCTTTCACCCCTAACACCCACGGAAATGGCCTGTGCTGATAAATGTTTCTTAGAGAACAAAATGAAAAGCGTAAGTCATGATAGCATGGTTCTTTTGAAGCACATCCCTGAAGGAGATTTACCAATCCTTTTTGTCTGTTTTAAAATGGTAAAGATTTCAAGTTGGTTGAGTGCTATGAGCAAAAATCAGCCATTTTAAACAAATATTCCAATTTGAGTAGTGACAGGCCAAACCTGAGTAGACGCCTCTGATGAAAAACAAATCACTGAATGACTACTCCAATTCTACAGTTGGTGTTGGCTGTCAACCTGTTTCTAAAACCCCAGTCAGGAAAAGGTTTGTTCAGCCTGGAATACGATGATGATGAGGGTAGCCTATACTATTTGATGAAGGCCTGCACTGAAGACCACTAACTGTAAGTCTCCCTGGATAAGAGCATCTGCTGAATGATTTAGATATAAAACATAGGCCACTTAACTCTATTTGATTGGTTGGTGGGGCACTCTGGTATGCATACATTATGCTCAAATAGCTCTTATAGCATAATGGCTACTGTCTATAACTTACAGTTGGTAAAGCTTTAGGTTTAATTTATTCATTTTATAGCACCTTGATTTAACCAGATACATTAGTTGCAAGAGGACAAAACAACACACAGAACCACATACAAGACAAAAAAAATAAATACTATATAAATATAGACATAAAATATAAATACAAATAATCAAAAAATAAACACTATATGCAAGGGAATAAACAATAAAGATGCATTTATACTAAAAACAGCAAGACATATTTTGTGGTGTGATGAAAGTATCAAGCTTAAAGGTCTTTTGCAATTTGTTTCATTCAATGCAACTCAAATGAATGACAGCGAAAGGAAAGGTGTGTTCCCTGCTCAAAACAGTCAAAATGTGCTCAGTGGCCCAAAAGATTTGTGAGGAAACATTGTTTTTTAATACCATTAGATATGCAAATGAAACCAAAAAGATATGTATTAAGAAAATTATATTGGGGTCCCTGAATGGCATTGCCGAAAAGACATGGGTCAGGCCAGTGGTCCCGTGGAAGGAATACAAATTGGAAAGCATCGTCTGGGTTTGTGGGCGTTAGCAATCAGATTCGGTTGCTCTAGCAACTCTTAGATTTGGACGCTTGTGAGCTCAATCATGGCGGGAGAGTGCACTCCTTCCAGCATGTGACGATTCCGGTCTAAACTTCCTGGTTGAGTGAGCAGGGTTCAAGAATCAGAACGGCATCGGTTGTGCTTTGGAAGACACACGTCTCGACATTTACTGTCCCGAGTCCGCTGGTAGTTGCTGGGATAAAGCAGGGCCTTAATCAGATATTGGAAATCACAAAATGGACCATCAATATTGGCACATGATGAAAAATATTATTTCATGGTAAATACTTTTTAAGTCATACCCTACAAACGGGATGTCCTAAAGACATTAGGTCCCTTAAAGGGTTTTGGCATGACATCCATTTCATGATGATCAAAGTTTGATGTTTGCATGACACTGTCAGCAGGACTTTTGTGTAGTCTCATGGACGTTCTCCGAACGTCACTTAGGGCCATGTTGGAACCACATGAACCTTTTTGAAACGTTCTCAGGACTTTCATTTCATGAGTCTTTTGGACATTGAGTGCTGATCCCAAATAGACGTTCTCTGGGGGACCTTTGTTTCAAGTTTTGATTCGGATGAGCTGGATACACAAGGTAGGGACCAGTCAGTAAAAGGCTTACTTACCAGTTCCCTCACGACAGTGCAACAACAATAGAAATAATTGAGTAAATAAAGAAAATAAATATATAAAATATATAATAACATTAATAACACAATAATGACTGTAATGCAAATACAGATACGGATGGAAAAATAAACTTTGTCTAGTTTCCTCTCAGCTGCTAAGACATCACTAAGGACAAGACAGAACCAGGGAGGACCTATTAATGACATCATTGAGGACAAGACAGAACCAGGGAGGACCTATTAATGACATCACTGAGGACCAGACAGAACCAGGGAGGACCTATTAATGACATCACTGAGGACAAGGTAGAAATAGGGACAACCTATTAATGACATCACTGAGGACAAGGTAGAAATAGGGACGACCTATTAATGACATCACTGAGGACAAGGTAGAAATAGGGAGGACCTATTAATGACATCACTGAGGACAAGGCAGAACTAGGGAGGACCTATTAATGACATCACTGAGGACCTGGTTAAATATATGGAAGGACCTATCAATGACATCACTGAGGACATTGTTAGATATATGGAAGGACCTATCAATGACATCACTGAGGACATTGTTAGATATATGGAAGGACCTATCAATGACATCACTGAGGACATTGTTAGATATATGGAAGGACCTATCAATGACATCACTGAGGACATTGTTAGATGTATGGAAGGACCTATCAATGACATCACTGAGGACATTGTTAGATATATGGAAGGAACTATCAGTGACATCACTGAGGACATTGTTAAATATATGGAAGGACCTATCAGTGACATCACTGAGGACATTGTTAGATGTATGGAAGGACCTATCAATGACATCACTGAGGACATTGTTAGATGTATGGAAGGACCTATCAATGACATCACTGAGGACATTGTTAGATATATGGAAGGAACTATCAATGACATCACTGAGGACATTGTTAAATATATGGAAGGACCTATCAGTGACATCACTGAGGACATTGTTAGATGTATGGAAGGACCTATCAATGACATCTCAGGAATATTACTACACTACAAACAACAACCATTTGTTAGCTGGTTACACAATGTTTCCCTAAATTGGTATGTTCAGTATGTTCAATGGTTCCCTAAATTGGTATGTTCAGTATGTTCAATGTTTCCCTAAATTGGTATGTTCAGTATGTTCAATGGTTCCCTAAATTGGTATGTTCAGTATGTTCAATGGTTCCCTAAATTGGTATGTTCAGTATGTTCAATGGTTCCCTAAATTGGTATGTTCAGTATGTTTAATGGTTCCCTAAATCGGTATGTTCTGTATGTTCAATGGTTCCCTAAATTGGTATGTTCAGTATGTTCAATGGTTCCCTAAATTGGTATGTTCAACGGTTCCCTAAATCGGTATGTAATTTAGTTTACAGATGGTCTTAAGGAAGACCTGAGGATGATGTTGAGATGATGTTATCATGGGTGGGTTTGTCTAGTTCATGGTTGGCCCTGGGGAACCCAGAGGACATTTTAGGATGTTCTTGGGTTGTTGTGTCATGTGCACTTTTTGTGTCTAGAGCAGTGGTTCTCCTGGGGACCTCTCCTGGGGACCCCAGCCGTTTCCCAATGGAAAATATTGTAGCCCTGAACTAGCTCACCTGAACCAAGGTGCTAAGGGATTAGTAATTTGATTCAGGTGTCCTAGCTCAGGAATACATCAAATATATGGAATGGCTGGAGAGGTTTGAGAACCTCTGTACTACAGGGAACATCCAAGCTACTTCTGGAGTTTTTTAGTTGCTTTCTACACATTCAAATTGCCAGAGAAGGCAGGAACAAATATTTAAAGTCATACTTGCATTAGATGGCTTATAAATAATTATTAGGTAAAGGACCAGAATTGTATTAGATGAGTAGACCATTTTCTAATGGTTCAGAACCATAGATGCCTCAATAATCAAACCAACACACAACCAATACTTAATTAATACTAAACCAGTATTAAATCAAAACTAAATCAATACTAAACCAATACTAAACCTGTCTCTAAGGAAATGTCCTATGTAGTGTTTATATGACATTTGAGTTTAGGACCTCCACAGGATGGTCCTAAACTGTAAGCAGCCCCTTACTGGGTTAAGACTGTGTGTGTGTGTGTGGGTGAGTGTGTGGGTGTGTATGTGTGTGTATGTGATTGTATACCTTGTCGTGGGCCTGTATATCAGCTCCTTTCCTCATCAGTACATTGATTATTTGAATGTTCCCACAGCCAGCTGCGATCAGGAGAGGGGGTGTTCCATGCTACATACACATACACACAAAGGCTTATTTTAAAATGTAAGAAAACACAGATGTAGTTTAAATGGTGTACAACAAAGCTGTAGTTTAAATGGTGTACAATACAGCTGTAGTTAAAATGGTGTAGAATACAGCTGTAGTTTATATAGTGTTGAATACAGCTGTAGTTTACATAGTGTAGAATACAGCTGTAGTTTATATGGTGTTGAATATAGCTGTAGTTAAAATGGTGTAGAATACAGCTGTAGCTTATATGGTGTTGAATACAGCTGTAGTTAAAATGGTGTAGAATATAGCTGTAGTTTATATGGTGTTGAATACAGCTGTAGTATATATGGTGTTGAATACAGCTGTAGTTAAAATGGTGTTGAATACAGCTGTAGTATATATGGTGTTGAATACAACTGTAGTTTATCTGGTATTGAGTACAGCTGTATATTTTATGGTGCTGAATACAGCTGTAGTATATATGGTGTACAATACAGCTGTATTTTATATGGTGTACAACACAACTGTAGTTTATATGTTTCAAGTTTCAAGGTTTATTTGTCAAATGCACTGAACAACACAGCGTCATTCTGCACAATGAAGTTCTTGTGACATGGCACCCGACAACTACATAGTGAGAGTTAAGAAGAAGAATATGTAAGCAAAAATACAGCCAGACAGAAAATAATAATAATGAAATTAAGCAAAAATATACATAACTCTGTACACTAGCAGCAGTTTAAAGAAAAGAACACTGTAAACTAGCAGCAATATGGTAGTATTATTGAACATTTAGATATGGAAAGTATGGCAGTAATATACATAACAGGTGTTATGGGGCTGAATACAGCTGTAGTATATGTGGTGTACAATACAGCTGTATTTTATATGGTGTTGAGTACATCTATATGTTATGTGGTGTACAACACAGCTGTATTTTATATGGTGTTGAATATAGCTGTAGTTTATATGATGTTGAATACAGCTGTAGTTTATATGATGTTGAATACAGCTGTAGTTTAAATGGTGAAAAACACAGCTGTCTGACCTTGTTGGGTTGGTTGATGTCGTAGCTGGTCAGTGAAGACAGAAGGTGCTGGAGGCCAGGTACATTGTCATCATTTATAGCATGGATTATAGCCTTCATCACAAATGAGTCTTCCTCATCCTGATGACAAATGATGTTGTTATTATCATGTAATAACATAGCAGTTATTAATAAACATAAATAACATGGGAGAAGTAATTAATAAACATAATAACACAAAAGTGCCCATTAGTAATTATGAATAACATTCAATAAATAATAGATAAACATGATGCAATTCACTAATAAACATTAATAGACTCATAATAATTAAATATATATATATATATATATATATATATATATTGTTTTTGGATCAAGATGGCATAAGGAAAAGATCTAAGTTACTTTGAAAGAGAGTTCATTATTGGGTCACAGATGGCAGGAGCTTCAGTCACAATGACTGCTCAACTTGCTAGTGTTTCAATAGGAACAGTGACTAAAATTACATCTGCATTTAGATCTATTGGACAGACTGCAATAAATAGGCTTAGAAATTCTGGTTGAAAGCACACATTTAATTGTCATGGTTGTGCATTTCTGTGATATGTAAAGAAAAACAGAAGAGCAACGTCCAGGTTGCTTTCCCAGGTGACTGAGAATGTCAATTCAAGATGTGATCAGACTGAGTCAGCAAGGCCAGTCTGTTGACAACTACACAGAGAAGGATATTATAATAGAACTACACAGAGAGAGATATCATAGTAGAACTACACAGAGGGATATTATAGTAGAACTACACAGAGAGAGAGATATTATAGTAGAACTACACAGAGAGATATCATAGTAGAACTACACAGAGAGGGATATTATAGTAGAACTACACAGAGAGAGATATTATAGTAGAAGTACACAGAGAGGGATATTATAATAGAACTACACAGAGAGGGATATTATAATAGAACTACACAGAGATATTATAGTAGAACTACACAGAGAGAGATATTATAGTAGAAGTACACAGAGAGGGATATTATAATAGAACTACACAGAGAGGGATATTATAATAGAACTACACAGAGATATTATAGTAGAACTACACAGAGAGAGATATTATAGTAGAACTACACAGAGAGAGATATTATAGTAGAACTACACACAGAGGGATATTATAGTAGAACTACACAGAGAGATATTATAGTGGAACTACACAGAGATATTATAGTAGAACTACACAGAGATATTATAGTAGAACTACACACAGAGGGATATCATAGTAGAACTACACAGAGAGAGATATTATAGTAGAACTACACAGAGAGATATATTATAATAGAACTACAAAGAGAGATATTATAGTAAAACTACACAGAGAGAGATATTATAGTAGTGGGGTTGCAGTTCTTAAACCCCTCATTATAAAGACACTAAAAGTGACATGGTCAGATTATTCTATAGATTATTATTATAGTTATCCCTTCAGCGTATTCTCGACAAGTGGGCGAGTGCATGCGTGGCGTACACCAAGAGTATCGTATAGGCCTGAAGGCTTGACCCCTACAGTTATGGGGTCCGGAGGCTCTGTTATGCTGTGGGGGGTATTTTCCTGGTTTGGATCCACTTGACCCCTTAGAGGGAAGGTGGTCTCTGGCAGAGTTTAGACAGGCAGTTTGGTTCTGTTTTGAGAGCAGATGCTTCTTCCTGGCAACCCTCCCATGAATGATATTTCAATTCAGTCTTCTTATTGTTGAAGCACAGTAACCTAAGATGCAGCCAGGGTAGTCTGCAAATCTCCAGATGTCATGTTTTGGTTGGCATTTATCTGATTTATTATGTTTCTTGTGGCTCTTGGAGATATTTTAGAGGGACGTCCACTTGTGAGCTGAGTTGCTGTCATGTTAAATGCTCTGCAATTGTAAATGATTTGCCTCCAGTGGTCTGATGGAGCTGAAATCTATTTGAGATGGTTGTACAGCCGTCACCAGATGGATGTGCTCCCATTACCCACTTCCTGATGTCCTTTGAGATGTCTGTTCCTTGTGGCACGGCGTGTTTTGCGTTCATCTGTATTGGTAACAGAAAACTGACCCGGTGTTCCGCCAAAACATTTTCCTACAGATCCCTCCTTTGATTGATTCATTTTGTACCCAATTATTTACCCACCTGATTCTACATAACCTAATTAAATTCCTTTTCAATTTTGTTTACACACATGACTAAAAGACTGGTTTTGATTAAATAGAGATTAAAAGGTGAAAATAAAAACATCCATAGTTGCACAAGGGTTTCACATACTACCAGGCAGCACTGTATGTAATTATTATGAAAAATACAGTAAACTATCTCAACCCCTTCCTCACTCCTTCCTTTTCCACCATCTTCCTTTTCATCCTCCCTTTCTTTCCTCCCCCATTTCCTCCTTCTCTCCCTCTTCTTTTGCAAACAAGCACAGCTTATTTTCCCACCCTCTAACCTGGTTATGTAGTCACATGAGTCTCTAACCTTCTGACAGTTGAAGAGGTTGGGGGAAGCTACAAAGCCCTGAGGGGAGCAGGCTGAGTGTGTGAGGGCAGGCAGAGATGTGTGATCGGTGGAGCGTGGCTCGATAACTGGAGATACCTTCCCCAGCCAAGACTCGCATCAGGGCCACTACATGTAGCCAATAAGCAGGGAACCCATGGCTGAGTGCTGTCATCACAAAGATATCTGTGACATGAAAGTGGATGATGTAGCGTAGTTCCAGGGTTATTATGGCTGAGAGCTGAAACACAACTCATCACAAATGGATAGAGAAGAGAGAGGGAAGGAGAGAGGAGAGGAAAAGAAAGAGAGAAAAGAGGCTCCCTGAGTTCAGCCCTGGATCTCTTGAAGCACATCTCCATTTAATGACAGTCAATGACAGAAATAATCTGAGTAAAACTCCAACAATACATTTACGTATACCTGATGTAAATGTATGAGTCTAACATATCACATACTGTTATCACTCGTTGATGTCATATCACATACTGTTATCACTCGTCGATGTCATATCACATACTGTTATCACTCGCTGATGTCATATCCCATAATGTTATCACTCGTCGATGTCATATCACATACTGTTATCACTCGCTGATGTCATATCCCATACTGTTATCACTCGTCGATGTCATATCACATACTGTTATTACTCGCCGATGTCATATCACATACTGTTATCACTCGCAATGTCAAATCACATAATGTTATCACTCGCCAAAGTCATTCCCCATACTGTTATTACTCGCCGATGTCATATCACATACTGTTATTACTCGCCGATGTCATATCCCATACTGTTATTACTCGCCGATGTCATATCACATACTGTTATCACTTGCTGATGTCATATCACAACTGTTATCACTTGCTGATGTCATATCACAACTGTTATCACTTGCTGATGTCATATCACATAATGTTATCACTTGCTGATGTCATTTCCCATACTGTTATCACTCGCTGATGTCATATCCCACTGGTATTGTTACAGACAGGAAAAATCGTAAAAACAGTAGACCCATTTGGAGATTTTTTACACCACTATAGTTTTGTTTTATGATCGAGACATGCCAGATTAGCCCTGGTGGAGCATCATCAGGGTTATCACCCAGCGACTGCTGATGTTCATGGGGTGCAGATTTCCCACAATCATTGCATGCACAGGATATTTGACTAAGTACTAAACAATAGGAGGTTAAACAATATTAAACAATAGGTTAATAGGATATGGATGTGAATACCCTCAAGCTAACAGTTATAGTATCAAAGCAATTTTTTAAAAAATGTGTCACTGTCAAAATCTTTTTGAGTTCATTACATATGTATCTGTTTGTGAGTGAGCATCAAAAAGAGAGTAAGGACTACAGAAAGTAGTACATAGTGGTTTTGAAATGGTGTTTCTGATCTTTACCGTTACCCTGACCCATGACCCAGAGACTCCTGACCCAGTTATAAGGAATGAGGAATGTAGGCTAGGACAACAACAGAGGTTGATATGGTATCAGGGGTTGATATGGTAACAGGCGTTGATAAGGAGGTCTTACCAGCGTGTCATCACTGCGCGCCACACTGATGTTGCTTCGAGACAGGAAGGAGCGAGAAAGACGGTTACACAACGAGATGAGACGAACCGATTGCTAGAGGAGATGAAAGAGGCAGAATATTAGGATGGTGGAGCTCCTCAGTCACACCTCTCTAACGTTGTCACATTTCTCAGTGTGACATTATGTAACACACATGGCCTCCAGGCAGACATTAATGTCAGTCACCGATAGACATCAAGCATCCCAGTCAGAACTAAAACATCCACACATTTTGAATCCAGCCAAACAGCCAGTCAACCAGTCAGTCAGTTAACTAGCCAGCCAGACAGTCTATCAGTCAGTCAACCAGTCAGTCATCCAAGCAGTCAGCCAGCCAGTCAATCAGTCAACCAGCCAATCATTCAGCCAGTCAACCAGCCAGTCAACCAGTCAGTCATCCAAGCAGTCAGCCAGCCAGTCAATCAGTCAACCAGCCAATCATTCAGCCAGTCAACCAGCCAGTTAGTCAATCAGTCAGCCAGCCAGTCAACCAGTCAGTCAGCCAGTCAACCAGTCAGTCAGCCAGTCAATCATTCAGCCAGTCAGTCAGTCAGCCAACCAGCCAGTCAGCCCGTCAACCAGTCAGTCAGTCAACCAGCCAGCCAGTCAATCAGTCAGTCAACCAGTCAGTCAGTGGACTAATCAGTCAGCCAGTCAACCTGCCAGTCAATCAGTCAGTCAACCAATCAGTCAGCTGACCAGTCAGTCAGCCAGACAGACAGCCAGTCAACCAGCCAGTTAGTCTGTCAACCAGTAAGTCAGTTGACCAGTCAGGCAGTCAAGGAGTCAGTCAGCCAGCCAGTGAACCAGTCAGTCAACCAGCCAGTCAATCAGCCAGTCAGTCTGTCCGTCAGTCAGTCAGTCAGTCAACCAGTCAGTCTATGACTGACAAACCCTGATTAAGTCTCACAATCCCGGAGTGACTAAGCTAAACAGATAATCTCGGTTGTAGGCTCTGACCTTCATGAGACACTAGATATGTTTGACTGTTTTCTGTTTTTGACCATTCTTATTTCTTTTCAAAATAAGAGGGTGCGTGACAGTGGGAGAGAGAGCGAGCCATCATCCACCATAAAGGGTGAGAGCTGAACAAACACACGTGCAGACCAGAGAATATGAAAAGAAGGGAAAAATCCAGGCAATTTCTGGTATTCAACAAACTCTTCAGCAATTCAACTCATATTCACATGGCTATGTTGTGTTCTGTTTTCAGTGAGGGCTTGACTGTTTATCTTTTTTATTGTAAGTTTTCAAATATTATAGGCTATTATCTGAAAATAAGTCCATTACTTTTTTTCAGTTGGTTTTAATTGTTCACGTTTGGGAAATCTTATGTAATAATTACCTTCCATTTCCTCCGAGCAGCAAACTTCTTAAACTTCTCCATGTTGACGGCAGACTCCTTCCTGCTGATGGCCTGCTGGGGATCCTTTGGCTGATTGGATAGAGAGGGAAACACACGACCAATCAGATTTACATATTATCACTGTTTCGGAGAGTTCCATTGATAAGATGATTGAGGTTAGTTGAACCTGGTACAATATCATCCATATAAAGTAAACAGTATTATACAGTACAAAATCATCCATATAAATATTATTATATAGTAAAAAGTAATCCATTTAAACATTGTAATGTAAAATATAATCTATATCATTTCAAGCCATTTAAAAACCATTTATTAGAGGACTTATGCACAGCATTGTACATGCAATGTCTTGGCATTGTGTTCTGCTCCTCTGGGATAACACAGACTGCCATCAAATGATCATGTATATGATACCACCAACAATAACATCACTGTAATCTTACTGATAGCAATCCTCATAGGCAATGAGCAACGTATGCAGTACTGGTCCCCCTACACAAAAGGAAACGCTGAACCAAACAGGTGAGTTTAGGGGTGGTGGGTGGATTTGACCCATATGGTAGTACAGCTATCAGCATATCAGACTGAGAGAATAGCCTGACGATTAAACAGTCAGTATTAAATCTGATACTGTGATTGGAGCGATCCGACATCAGCTGATGCATCGCTGTCCAATTACCACTTGGGTTTTCTGGCGTAACTGGCTACTCTGTTCCCAGATATCTACTGTCCTGCAGAAAATACTGTTTATACGGACTCAGTTGTATGACAGTCAAATAAAGACGTATTGTCATGTCACCCTTCATGAAACTGAGCAAACGTTTATAAAAAAAAACAAAAAAACAACACAAAGAGTCATATTTTGGGCTCAAACATATGGAGGAGTCGTATACTTTCAACACAATTTCTCAAACACAAAACATTTTACTAAGTAGTATGATTTTTTTCTGCAAAATAAAGGTTTAAAAAGTATTGGCACACCTTAAGACTGTTTATAGTCTTAAGAAGTATATCTCCAAGTGCATCCCGAGGGTCAGTGTCAGGACTTTCCCCAAGCAAAACCCCCAGGTTAATGGTCATGTCCGTGCTAAGCTCAGAGCACGGTCCTCTGCCTATAGCTCTGGGGACCTGGAGGCTTTGAGGAGGCCCAGACACGGCCTATGGAAGGCCATCAGAGATGCAAAAGAGACTACAGGGATACGTTAAAGTCTAACTACCACAGCTCTGACCTGAGACGCATGTGGTGTGGACTGTGATACATCACAGACTATAAAGGGAGAAACATCAATGATGCCCAGCCTGCCGCCTCCCTCCCTGACAAGCAACACCTTCTATGCACGGTTTGAGATGACAACCACCATTCCTTCTGGGAAGGCTTGCTGAGGACCAGGACGACTGTACTCCGTCCCTGACCAAGGGTTGACATGGAGAGTTTTTAAAAGAGTGAACCTTCGGAAGTCACCAGGGCCAGATGGCATTCCAGGCTGTGTCCTCGGGGCACTCTGACCAGCTAGCGGAGGTTTTCACCTCTATATTCAACCTCTCCCTGTCTCTGTCTGCAGTCCCCACCTGCTTCAAATAGACCACTATCGTCCCTTTACCGAAGAAACCCTCCACCACCTGCCTGAATGACTACCGCCAAGCAGCACTGACCTCCACCATCATGAAGTGCTTCGAGCGGCAGGTCAGAACTCACATCTGCTCCACCCTTCCTGATACTAATGACCCCTTTCAATTCGCATACCGCCCTAATAGATCTATGGACGATGCCATCGCCCTGACGACACACACCGCCCTCTCCCACCTGGAAAAAGGCAACACATACGTGAGGATGCTGTTTGTGGACTACAGCTCTGCATTCAATACTACTGTGCCCGCCAAGCTTGTCCCTAAGCTCAGGACCCTGGGACTTAACACCTCCCTCTGCAACTGGATCCTGGACTTCCTGATGGACAGATCCCAGACGGTGGGAATGGGCAACCTCACCTCCTCTGTACCGACCCTGAGCACTGGAGCCCCCCAGGGCTGCGTACTCAGTCCCCTCCTGTACTCCTTGTTAACGCATGACTGCATGGCCACACACAGCTCCAATACCATCCTCAAATTCACAGACGACACCACCATCCTGGGTCTCATCTCCAACAAAGATGAGACCGCTTACAGAGAGGAGGTAGAGAACCTGGCTACATGGTGTCAGGACAACAACCTCTCTCTCAACATCTGACTAAGGAGGTAAGGAACCAGGCTACATGGTGTCAGGACAACAACCTCTCTCTCAACATCTGACTAAGGAGGTAAGGAACCAGGCTACATGGTGTCAGGACAACAACCTCTCTCTCAACATCTGCAAGACTAAGGAGATGATCGTGGACTTCAGGAAGCGGCAGAGGGGGGATCACGCCCCCACACACATCGATGGAGCTGAAGTGGAGAGAGTCTCTGACTTCAAGTTCCTCTGTGTGTTCATCAACGATGACCTCACTTGGTCCAGACAAGCAAACTCGGCAGTGAAAACTGTCCAAAAACGACTATACCACCTGAGGAGACTCAAGAAGTTTGGCAGGTCTGTAAAAACTCCCACAAATTTCTACTGGTGCACCATTGAGAGCATCCTCACAGGCTGCATTACTGCCTGGTACAGCAGCTGCTCTGCTGTGGATCGCAAGTCCCTCCAGAAGGTGGTGAAGTCTGCGGAGCACGTCATCGGCTGCCATCGCCCCTCCTTGCAAGGCATCTACCATACACGATGCCTTCGGAAAGCACGGAACATCAAAGATCACAGCCACCCAGGCTATGGTCTGTTCACGCTGCTGCTGTCTAGAGCATCAGGGCACGCACTTCCAGACTCACTAACAGTTTTTCCCTCAGGCCATAAGTCTCCTCAACCAGCAACACTGATCTATGATCATACTGATCACACATGAACATTCCAGATGCTCTGATGTCTTTCCATGTACATTCAATGTACATTAGAATATTCCTTTGTCTGTACCATTCATAGGCATATTATGCTCATATTGTACCTGTAATATTCAGTACTTCTACCCAGTATTCATATTCCCCATCCTACTCTTTTTAAAATTGCTGCTAGTTTACATTGTTATGTATATTATTGCTATACTTTCTATATCTATATTATTTAATACTTCTACCCATACTGTTCATATTCCCTATTCTATTCTTTATTGCTATATTTTTTTCTTAATTCTTACTACGCAGATGTTGTGTGCCATGTCACAAGAATTTCATTGTTCAGAATGACGCTGTGTTATTTGGTGCATTTGACAGATAAACCTTTGAACTATTTAAAATAAACCCAAAGAAATTTGTGTCTGTTAAGACAGTCTTAGTCTCCAGTAACTGTTTTGATGCCTTTCATCTGTTCCGGTTCTCTGGGATAGAAATATAAGGTCGCACTCATGTGAAATCCCTTTGTCATCCATAACCATGTGTAAAACCCAAGAACTTTCAGCTGAATGGAGACTGATAGTTGTTGTCCTTAACAGATCAGGTAAAGGTTATAAAAATATACATAACCAGTTGAAAATACCACCATGCACAGTCAGGGCAATAGTGAAAATGTTTCAGAAGTCTGGAACAGTTGCAAATTTGAAGAGGATGCATGTGTATATTGCCCCCATGCATGGAGAGGGATATAATGATAAAGACAGTAAGGGAGACAATGAGGAAGACCGTGAGGGAGACAGTGAGGGA